>JANAVB010034947.1:0-49983 GCA_029216955.1 Iris pallida | reverse complement strand
CAATCAAGGGAAAAGGAGTTTAAATCGTAATTTCAAATGAGATTCTCAAGGGTTATCCCAGGAATCTCTCAAAGTATCCTAGCAGTGATTGAGTATCCATTCTCTCTAAGCCGATTCATCAAATCCTATCGCAGGCTGTAGTGATACTCTAGTTCGAATACCACTACATAACTCGACCTGCATGGGCCACCACTAAAAACGTGTCACGACCCGCACCCTAGAGTAAGGGCACGAGAAGTGGGTACGTCCAGCCTACGCCGCAGTGTCGGCGGTAGAACGCTGTCCTAGGTCAATCATCTAACAGTATAAGGTACCTGTACAGTTTATACTCTCCGAATGGAGGTGACAAATAGAAAACAATCTCAATCACATCTAGGGTAGAAGAACGAAAAACAGATAGATAGTAACTCAAAGAGAACCATAGCATAGATGAAATAAGACTAAGTGTCTAAGATACATAACATCCAGAATGTCAACTCATAATACAATAAGTCTAAGAGTCTATACATCTCCACATCTCAAAATACAACACAGAATGTGAGACAAAAAGTAAATATAGAAAAGACTGCCTAGACTAAACTGGTCTAGACTACTGGAACATCCTCCTCAGTTGTATGTAGGTGGAACCTGCTGAGGGTCCTCAATACAAGTATCATCTAGTCCTGCTCCATAATAGGTAGACATCAGGGCCTCATCCTCATCCTCTGTAATATTTTCAACAGGTCCAATCAGGACAGGAACGAGCACAATACATCTCACGCAGTTCATATCAGGTTAGGAAATACGATACAGGCAATAGAGTAAGATACATGAACTGCTGAAAGGAAATATACGCTGTAAAAGAGATAGCTGTAATGAAATATCTACTGTATATAGAGAACTGTAGTGACTAGTGATGTAGAGCACAAGATAGGCATGTGAATGGCTAGAATTTATACATGACTATACTACTGAGTTTGTACATGACTACACTATTTTGGAATTATTCACATGTCCACTTCTACTCCCCCGTACCCCAATCAATACACAAGGATCTATACAAGTTACGTTATTGTACATGATATCACATGGGGCCCATAAAAGGGTGCACATGATAGTATACATGAGAGCTCAGTAAACATGAGAGTACATGATCACATGAGTGTACATGAATAATGAAAGCATAGGAGTACATGATGATAGTGAAACACACATAACATGAAGTACCCGATGCTCCCGAGGGGGATAACATCTCATGTAAAGATCCATATAGTACCAATCCGTGTTACCAACATGACAGCAACAAAAGTAATCTAGAGCGAGAAGTAAAGCCTGAACAAGTATGAAACGGTCAGAGAATGTACTCGCCTGCTGTATGAATGTCTGTAGAGAATATGCAGTCTGAGGAGAGGTGTCTGGCTCCTAGTCAGAGCAATACAAGTCACAAAGTATCCACAATGATAAAAAAGTATACAATGCATACTACATGATTCTAGGTCAAACTGGTCAAAAGTCAACTCTTGGTCAACTCTAATAGTCAAACTAAGTCACAGGAAGTCATACTAAGTCAAATAAGGTCAAACAAGATCAAACAAGGTCAAACAAGTTTAATCTAGGTTAAAGTCAACTCCTGGTCAACACTTTAATCAACTAGTCAACATGATCAATCTGGATCAAGTCTAGATCAACTTAGACCAGCTAAGTCATTGGTCAAACAAAGACTAGTCAGTTAGGGTAATTAGGTCAAACATGGTCAACACTAGTTAAACTAGTTAGGGTTTTAGTCAAACTAGTCAAACTAGTTGATTTAGGTCATTCCTAGTCATTTCTAGGTTAACTAGGTCACTTTTGACCAAATGTTGACTTTGGTCAACCCTTAGCCAACAAGGGTTTTCTAGCAGGGTTTTGGGTCATTAGGGCTAGTCCAAACCATAGGCTAGTGATCCTGGCCATAGGCCAATAGTCTAGGTTTTCTCATAAACCTATAACTAGAGGTTTACATATGTATATCTATATACCCAAAATCCATATATGCATAACATATACAATACAACCCTTATACTTATATTTATAATACACTGTCTATACATAATAAACCTAATACCACTATACATATATATATCATGTATATATATATACAATACATATATATATATATAACTACATATATATTACATATAAATATAGAGAGAGAGACAAAGGAAAAGAGAGAGACTGAATGAGAGAGAGAGTGAGACAGTGAGAGAGAGTGAGGGACTGAATCAGGACAGGGGGGGTTTTCCAGAACCTGGAACCCAACCATTCCCCAAACATACACACACATAACACATATACATACATATGTGTATATACATAACTTCACACACACTCACCCAAATCTCCTCAAATTCGACCTACACTTACAAATACATATATACTATACTATACTCACTAAAATACACTAGTCTAATACATAAATCATTAACAAAATCGAATCAAAATTCGATTTTGAAAACTGGGATTTAATCCCCAAAATTGTGACTGTGCACAGTTGCACTGAAATGGGATAATTCGAAAACACGCAACCCAATCGAGCTAAGACTCGCAACTAACGGTTGGTAACTAACCCCCCATAGATACTCTAGTGTCCTAGGACACTGACACGACACCACGACACCACGACACGTTTTCACGTGTCCAAACACGAGAAAACACGACTCGGGTAAACACTGATACGCGTATACACGCACAGCGTCGTGCAGAGATGCACGTGTCTCGTGCACACGACACGAGCCACGTGGAATCTCGTGCTCGTGTCCACGTGTAGCCCACATGATGGGCTACACTCTCGTGCAAACACGAGGTGTCATTGTGTCGTGTCCGCGCGACACGAGACGCGCGAAGTTGACACTGTGCGTGCGTGTATTGTCAGTGCACGACCAGTGCACGTGTCCTGTGTCCACCACACGACACAAAGTGTCGTAAAACCTTGGGGGAGTGTGCACAGACACTGCCCCCGTGTCCACACCAATTTTCACGTGTCCACGTCGTGTCTACAGTGAGTATGAAGTGTTAGTGAGCAGGGGATGAACAGTGTGTCTGTGCACTGTCAATACTCGAGTTCGTGTCCGATTTGGACACGAAAAGGGATACGATACGTGCTCAGTCAAGTGGGGTTAGGGTTAGCAAGTCCAGGGCTAGGTGTTTGTGTAAAAAGTTTTGCAAAACACAATATTTGAATCCATTGAGACATTTAATCAAACACAATTTCCTAGTCTAGGATACGTGTCCGATACGGACACCAAAACACACCAAAATCCCACCAAACTTTACCCACAGTATGGTTAACCTTATATGAATGCATTTATGAAATAAAAACAGGAATTAGACTAGGTTTGGACATATTTACCTATTGGTGAAATTCCAAGGAAAATAAATGAAAAGAGGGTGTTGTGATCTCGAACTCGACGATGCCCTAGCTCCCAAATTCTAGATTTCTTGCTTCCCTTAGCTCCCTAGATGTTGTAGGGTTCCAATGCAAAAGACTAGAGTCAATTTGGATCACAAATGATCAAGTTATCAAGGTTTGAGTAAAAGGGAATTTTTGTGGAATGAAATTCATGCAATTTTATTCATGAATTAAATCCATGGGGTATTTATCATAGGTGGGCTGCCAAGGGGGGTGCCCTTGGCCGGCCAAGCATGGGGGGGGGGGTGTCCTTGTCTTCCTTCAAGGCTAAGTCAAGGACTTTAGCAAAAAGGGGTTTAGATATTTTGATGATTTTAAGGAAAAAATCCTTAAAGTTAATATCTAGATATTTATATAGCTTGACTACCATGAATATCTAATCCCCTTAGTCATTCTAGGTTAGGGTTTAACCTATAGATTAGGGTAATTAGGTTAGGGATTAGCAAGTCACTAATCTAAAGGTCCATGAATAGTAATATCTCACTAATCCTACTTAATTCCAATAATCTCTAGAAAATTACCAAAATACCCCTATGGCTAAAAATCACTAATTTGAGGTTCTAAGCCTATGGCTAAGCTCTCATGGTCATGGCAACTTCTAGGTTAGAGAAAACTAGGGTTTACACTAAGTTATACTAACCAAAATCACAAAGTCATAAGTCATGACTTAGCATGACTTAGAAAATGGTTTAATCTAACTAAAATCACCAGAAAATCATACCATGACTAAAATACCACTAATAAATAATAAAAATAATAAATTTTCAAAAATCCCCAATTTCAGAAAACAGGGTGTTACATATACATACGGGGATCCATACATTGGAGTTTACTTCGTATGTATACAACTGGCATGGATACGTACTTAGCCCTAAGTATTTTGGAACTGGGGCATTACATATACCGTCAGTATGGACCGGTATTCCGTCGGTATGCCAAATTTGTAGACAGAAACTATTCTGTGAACAAAATTCAGTATATTGTCGGTATAAACCGTTATACCGTCAATATTTTGAATTTGTAGACATAAATTAATCTGTGAACATAATTTGGTATATCGTCGGTATGAACTAGTATTCCATCGATATACCGAATTTATAGACATAAACTTTTTATGCACTAAATTCGGTATACCGTTGGTATAAACCCGGCATACCGTCGGTATGCCGAATTCGTAGACAGAAACTATTCCGTTTATGAAATTTGGTATACCATCGATACGAACCGGTGTATCGTCGTATTCCGTTCCAGTAAGAATTTTTTGGAAAATTTTATATAGGCTTTTGGTTTGTCATCCACCTTAAGTGTTACACAGTTTGTCCTAGACCTTATACAGACTTTAGGAACTTGAATCTTTGAGTGTGAGCTTTGAGTATGCTGATAGCTCTCTCCAATCTTTCAGTCTTCCGAGGGGCTTACTGCAATGTCTTTGTTTTCATCGATCTTTTGTAGTTTGTCTTTGAAAGACTTTAACGTTGTATCTGATTCTGAAAAGGATAGAGAAACTAAAACACGAAGATGTAGTTAATATTATCAAAATCAATGTGCCAACAATCTTTTCCATTTTGATAATTGACAAAACAAAATAATATCGTGTTTTAAAGAGTATCTCCTCCGTAATAAGACTACTCCCCCTCAACACATTTTCTCTTCCTTTGTCACTTAATCAACACTGTACTTGGTGATAAGTGGGTTGAGAACTTGAAGGCCGAGTGGGGCGAGAGTGTAGGACCTTTGAGCACCTCTAGAGGGGGAGGGGTAAATAGAGTATATGCGAGTGCAGTAGAATAAAATCACCAATTAAAATTAGATAGATAAACTATGGCAGAAATAAAGAGACAATAAATAAATGCAATAAGCAAGAGAGAAAATCAAACTCAGTGAACACCGCGATGTATACTGGTTTTCTTCTGAGAGGACTAATCCAGTCGCAGGTACTCTTGCCCACTGTCAATCCATTATTTACAAGCTGATTGAGAGCTTGCGGTCTCTTTACAATACTGTGCTTGGTGACAAGTGCACGACCGACTTCACCACACTGTGCTTGGTGACGAGCGCACGACCAACTCCAATAATAGAGGTTTTTCTTACTTGTAACCTCTTTACCACTCTGTAAACCAAAGACTCTAAATCGAACAGAACTTTACTGGCTTTGTCTAAGAGATGTATAGGTGGAATGTGAAAGCTTTTGATCACTGAAAAATACTTTAAATGATAGATAGAGAGAAGAGTGAATGAGTGATTAGAAATAAAAATTTCTCTTCTATTTATAGGTGTTTTTTCTGACCGAACTCGGGCAGAGTTCAGGTAGAGTTCGGATGCGAATATCTCGCAAACGAACGTTGTATGCAGATTTGGAGGTAACTGAAATTCAAATTTGGGTTGACCGAACTCGGACTAAACTTGACCTGAGTTATGTCTGAGTTCTGCCAGTTCAGAACTAGAGTTTGGGGTCCAAATTTGCATGGGTATTTTGGGCTGTTTGGATAGTAGAGTTAATGAAAAATAGGCTATTTGGATATGTGGACTTGGAATTAACCTTAGCCAATAATTTTTCGAACGACTTTACATTTATTATCCTAGACTCAATAAAAGATAAATACAGAATAAAATGTAAATAACTCGATCTAAATTCCATTTGAATAGCTTGTGGATGATGACCTGAATGCTTATAGTACATTTTTCGAAGATATAGCAGAATGTAGTAGAATGTAGCAGTTACCTGAAATATAAGTAGCAGTTCGTATATTTTGCGTATCGACGTAAGTTGTCATTGATTATCAAAATAAGGTGTGACCATTAGGTAATGGGCCAACAATCTTTCCCATTTTGATAATTTAAAAACTTGAGTCACTAAAAAAAAGTGGTCTTTTGGGACAACAAAAAACCGTTCTAAAAAGAGCTTTTACCGTCCTAAATATATTTGGGACGGCAGTTGGGACGGATTCAAACGGTGCTATTAGGGTGGCGTGGCAAAAGCTTAAGGGACGAATATTGCCGTCCTAATTAACGTTAAAGGACAGAAAAATTGACTGTCTCAAAAGGTTGTGAAACTCTATTTTTTGTGTGACGGTTGGTCTTGTTGTCCCAAAAATTAGATATTTGTAACGGATATTATTCGTCCTAATAATTTTGGCAAATGTCCCAAAAGAATATAGTTTACTTTTAGTACAGAACAACAGATCTGTCCCAAAAATTTATAACAGTTGTTCCAGTTCTCATAGAATTATTGATTCCCTGCTGTGCATACAAATATACACTCAAAATACATATATAACAAAACCTATATAACTATTTAAGTAAAAATGCATATTGTATTCTCTGAAAGACATTAACAAAAAAAGTTTTCATAAAACATCATTACATGCCATATCACATTATTTACAAAATGAACACAAAGCATCTTACATCATTTAGATGTCCTCCCATGATTCACAAAATGAACTCAAAATTAGAGAAATCATTAATTGTTCTCTCCATCATTTACAAAAAAAAGTCTAAAACTTTCCACATCATTAAGCATTATCTACCAAAACGAACCCAAAATGATTTTCCCTTAAGTGGTATCTCCTACCTTTTGTAAAATTAGGCAAAACTGATTTGGAGGACCTGCAAAAAAAAGTAAGAAAACTAGTTATAATTCAAAGTGATGTTATAACAGAAGAAAAAATCAAGTAACAAAAAAAATGTAATAGAAGAAAAGTGTAAAGCCTTAAGCCGAGGCATTATAAAGCCTTGCGCCGAGGCGCTATGAAGCCTTTGTGCTTTTGTGTGCCATGCGCCATTAACAACTATGATATGACCAATCAGATAAGTTATCCACATATACACAGAGGACATTAATGCACAAGTATAAACATATGAGGCATTTCTACATCAAATGAACAATATACCAAAAAAAGTGTAAAGAAACCCATATATACATTTGGGTCACGGCACAACGGGAGTTGGGGTGTGGAAGGAGGTTAGGGGTAGAGACGGGTAGGAGAATTAGTGCACAAGAGAAACTGGTTGCAGATTACCAGTGAAAACCTTATTATTGGACAATTGAACTAATAACACTCCTCTAATCTTGATCAAGAACATCTGAATTTACAAAAGAAATCAAAGAGCTTGAGATTTCTTGCATGTATGTCTAGGACTATTATCAGTCAACTTATGTTATCCTTAATCACCTGAGCAGCTGCCAGGTGCCTAGACGGCCCCTTCAATTTTCCCCCTACTAAGAACTTTGTACTTTGAAATTAGCTACTATGAGATTGAGCCATGTTGTGCATGGATAACTTCATTAAATTTAAAATCATAGAAAATACCATCTTTACCATGCAAAATAAGTTTAGAGGCATAAATACAAGTCAAATACCCCAGGATATTGACCTAATAACATATTGAGTAATTTGACAGGGAAGAAATGATAGAAGCCATTATGCTAATACATAAATCTATAGAACAAAAGGTGATTAGTTTAAAAAGTAAACTGCACCTGGATACTCGGAACCAAAGCTTTCTCTACTACCATTTTCTCAGCATCAATGGCAGATAATGTCTCCGGTGAAGCCTACCAAGGCTTCGGTAGCAATGTTGCAGGATTTACAAGAGCAGACTCGATGCCCTTCCCCAATATATCAAGCAACAATCTTGCTTGCATATCCCGAACAAGTGCTCTCACATCTTGTGCATTTGTGCCTTCCAAAAGTCTGTACTTTATCCTGTCAAGGCTCTGCAAAAGATTCCAAGGATGTGTTGATTATATCGAGAAATAATAGTTCAGAATCTAGAGAAGTTGATGACTAATGAATTTTAGTACACATTGTAATACTCCGTTAATGAATTAGCCATAGATTATAAGTATCATTTTTCCAGTAATTACATGTATTTTACTGTCCACAGACTAGTGCTATGAAATATGATAGAACATGTTTCCAACAGAAATAGAACCAATGATGGAAAATCAAAGAGCCTTTATCACCCAAGGTTTACCGAGGCATAATCAGAATGTCGAAGTAGATTATTACCCAAACCAATTTGAGCACAAAGAAAATAAAAAACATGATAGAAGGGTCGTTACATGTCATTGAGACACCTTATTATTCTCATAAGGTATCAGAGACAGTTTGATATAAGGTTCATTATCATATCATTATGACATCTCATCAGAAAACCAATTCCACTGAGGCAAACTATAAAGGCTGTAAACATCAAGAGTTTAACTAACAATGACACAAGCTAGACTAGAAAAACTGGGAAAACAAAAATATCAAACAATACTAGTTAGCATCAAATGACCACCTTACAGTACATCAATTGAAGAAAAAAAACAATACAATATAGGACATAAATAACTTCTTTGCAAATTATTGAAGGCAGAATTGAAAACATACAGGGACATGTTGTTGTCTGTGTTCAATAGATGGCAAAGATTGAAAATTAGCATCCAGCACAGCAATCACACTGTTCAATGACACGGATAAAAGGTGGATTTAATCAGATTAGTCAAAGAGGCACTTTTCATATATGGTCTAATGGCTCCTGTTTATCTAGTAATCAGCATCATACTCACAAGAAGTGAACGTAAAGCAAAGAAAAGAATGCCCCGTATTAAATGTATATTCACATATTGTAGTAAACCATGGTATAGAAAACCAACCAATATAGAGATGGAACTGAAAGGAATGTACATATATCACCAAATAATACCACAAAAGAAGGTATATACATCAAAGTCCACAATAATAGAAGTAAATGAAATTTGAAACATTGTTCACAACATCAATATAGTTCCACGCCGAAATGAGTACTTTTGTACATTACATCTACAGCTCACCATGTACTTCAAATAAGCAAACTTTATATAACACTTCTCAAATAACAAAGGAGTGGTGTCATATGGTTGGTTACAGATGTCTACACAGGTAGATTGAATTATTTTCTGCAAAGGTGAGATAATGCATTCAAAGTGACTGCAATATAGAACCTCTTTGTTAGTATCAGATGATATGTGACATGCATTAATGCATAGACTGATACCAGTCATAAAGAGCAGGGAGCTTTATTCAGAATTAATGTTGAAGGGAACAACATACCTAACACAAATGGTACTTTTCTTCTGAAATCAGCTTCTAAATGCCCAAGTGACTCCATAAAAGAGCAAGCCCCATCAATTTCTATATCATGGACCTTAATCAAGCACAAATTGCTTCGCACTCAACATAATTTGACGTGCTTCAACTGAAGGACAAAATATCATGTCATAAAGATCAACTTGATGAGGAAATCAGCTCTAGAAACAAAAATGCAAACCACCACAATAAAAGAAATATTTAGCTATAGGGGGCAACATAATTTAGTAAAAACAGACAAGAAAAACAAAATCAAACTGGTCTCAAGTCAGTGTTGATGCCACACATTGTGTAAAGCAAAGTTGAAAGGGAAGGTCCATAAGAGATCAATGTTTGATGAATGGGAATGGGCTACACAAAACAATAAAGCGATGAGCAGATTCCATTAGAAGCCTACTTCGTTATTCTTTTATTGTCTTAAGAGAGGGTCGCTAACGACAAAAAGATACTCAAGATGTTGACATGCATCCATAATGAATCCATGGCTGTGATAGTTTCTAGCAACACCATGCTTGTGACTGGACAAAAATTAGTCCGCTTTACTCTTCATGGAATCTTCATTTGTGCTTTCTTTTCCATCGTGTTCTCAAAGTGATCTTCTTTTGCAATTGAGTCGTCTTCCTTTTTTTTCTGACTCTCATTATTAAAATGCTGGAGGATTTACTCCCACCATTTTATCTCAAAAAGTAAAAAAATAAAGCAAAACATGAACATAAATAATGAAACTTCTGAGAAAATTCATAACCGCAAAGACAAGAATTTACATGGTTTGGCCAAGATGCCTAGATCAACAAACATTCACAATAAAGCTTATATTAATTGCAATAATGCATTTATAAACTGACAAGACAAAGTGCTATCTCAAGAGATGATATACACAAAACTAGTCAGTTTTAGAATATATACATCAGGCCTACCAGTAGCTGTCCAAGAAGCATCATTCATCATTATTATTATTCAAGAAAATGATAAAACTGAGCTAATGAAGAATAAGAAGAAATGCAACAAATAACTAATTTACTAGGCTTTTTCAAAACAATATGTCACCAAGAATAATATTATCATGATCCATTGACCTTCACCAATTAAATATGTGAAGCTGGGACAAACACAACTAACTCTCATCAAGTTTCATGTCGGGTGGCCGTGCCCATTCATATCAGATACAAATTGGACATGACACATACATTCAAATTCAGTAGGACACTCTAAATTGGTATTGTGTTTGTGTAGGTGCATGATGGTTACATGAACATGTCAAAACTTCACATGTTGTTGTGTTCACGTCTGTGCAACTCGGTGTAACATAGGTGACGTCCATTAAAATTCTAACATACTTAAGCCCAAATAATCTTATAATACAACCACAGACACTTCCAATAAGAATATCATCATCCAAGCCAACAAGTCTGAGCAGAAATTATTATAGATGTGAAATAATCAGAACAAGCAGATTCTTTAAGTTCACATTTGATTGGAGGTATTTGACAAGCAGAATTAGGTGAATAAAACTTCCCATCAATATCTACATAGATAGATGATCAATCAATCCTATGTAAATAAAATAAATACCACAACATCACCAGAATTACCCACAACAGACGATATAGAATATACCATGTATCAACAACCATTATGTTTGTTCTCTCCACAAAACAATAAGAACACCACAGAGCAAAAAAACTAGCAGAGTTCACTTAGAAGCAAACCTCAAACAGCATCAAACGTCGCACTGTCGTCGGGGATGACCACGACGTTGACAAATGTGGTGAGGAAGAGGGGAGGGAGACGGAGGAGCCCGAGCTCCCTCGACCTTTGAGAGGAATTCGAGGTGCTAGAAGGAGCACGTCGAGCTCCGCCGCCTTCGAGAGAAGCCCAGTCTTCTCGACTCCGAGCTCCTCTGCTGGGATTAGGGTTATGATTTGAGGAAGGTTAGGAGAAGGAGGAAGGAGGGATTTGGGGATGCCCAAATTTTTTTTAAGGTTTTGATGCCCATATTTTTGAGGTTGTGATACCCCAAAAAAATTTAAACATGCGGTGGGGATTTATGCTCAAAGATCCAACGGATATGAGAGACTATGAGAGAGGGAAAACTTTCCCAAAAAATTTGGTAATCAGCAGCCAAAATTTGTTATTCCCGCCGAGATTATTTAGGACAACCCTAGGATTTATTTGCGACGGTAAATTTTAATAGTCCCAAATAAGAGATCTATTTTTTTTTAATATGTCCCAAATATAACTATCTTTTTGTTACCAAAAACAAAGTCATCTCCGAAACTTTTTTTTAGGACGTTGTAGACTAGTGTTCTTAATACTGTCATCCCAAAAGTCTAATTTTTTGTAGTGTGTCTATACCAAAATATAACAAAAATTTAACTTAAAATAATATACCTGACTTGTATCAGCAAAATGTGTAGTTCTTCTTCCCCTTTGTCAAGTACGAAAAATGTGTAGCTCCCTCACAAAGTGTGAAGCCAACAATCCAAGACAAAAGACAAGAGAGTATCCAGAATGCACAAGTCAAAATGAAACTAGTAATGCATAAAAATGATATGAAAGAAATACATCATAACTGCATATAGTCATAACTGAAAAGTTTATGACAAAATAAAAACTACTAGCAATATCCAACTCAAAAAGTTTAGATGCAAATAAGACAAAGAAAAACTACAAGATCATCACCACTAGTAAATACAACTCAAAACAACTAAGCCTCAAACCCCATATCACATCTGCGTGTCATCATATCCAGGAGCAGCATGTGGCTGAGGATCAACACAAGTAGTGGTAGGATCAAAGTACTGAAAAGTAGTCTCATCGTCGAACCTCGGTCTAGCAAAAGAGGGATGATGAGTCATTTGGAAGGGATGTGATGGATCATGAGCCAGACTCCAATGAATATCGACAATACTGTTCCTCAATACTTGAGCCTGTGAGGTGTGCCGAAACTCTGCATCAATATAACCTTTATGACGTTGTTCTGAAGCAGTAACAAATGCATCAAAGCACTGATAGCATTGCTCGGAGAGAGCAACGAAGGCGTCGATCCGCTGATAGAACTGCGGATCGAATCATGGAGCAGGAGCAGGTGCATCAGGATCAGCAGGAGCAGGCTCAGCACCGGGTGGAGGAGGAGGGTTGGGATACAACTAGATCTACTCAGCTCAGAAGCTGTTGAAGAGTATGGACAGAGTTGAAGGTTGATTTCAAACCTCCGAAGAATAGCTGCCAGGTGCATGGGGTAGACAAGGTTACGCCCCACTCTCCTGCAACCGATCAACCAAGCCATAAAGGTCTTGGGGATAGAGGATAGAATATCGAAATAAATGTGGTACATCGCAGATATTTCCATAAAGGTGATCTCGTCAGAAGATCCCCTTTTTGGAAGAAAGACAGAGAATATGAAATGATGTAACTCATAGAAATTTTGGTTGAGGTGTTTTGAGTATACTCTACGAGGAATAGGACGAGGGTGACACATCAAAGCTTTGAAGGAGTCAAGGGTGACACCTTCAGGGAATTGGACATGGTTAATGTCAACTAATGCTTCGCCTATATCTGGCACGTGAAAGAATTCACTAACATCAGTTACATTAAACTCCAGTTCTTGTCCAGCGATGCAAGAATAAATACTGCCGTCTTCTTTTATTTGCATATTGCAATAAAACATACGAACAACATTATCATAGATATTATCAAAAACCTCAAAGAAGTCCCTATTACCAAGTCTATCAAAGGTGGGAGCATATTCAGAAAATATAGTAAAATTGACAGAGCTACCAGCACAAATATTTCTCCCAGAAAAAGAATCAAACTAAGATTCAGAAAATTCCTTGTCAGAAAAAAGAGTAGGATCATAGTCCTCTCTATCAGTTGGACGAGGGGGCCTAAAAACATTGGTAGGTTCATATTCTGACAAGGATGAACCGGCTTGCGATGCATCTTTCTTTCTCTTGTGAGATTTAGGAGCCATAAAATAAAGAAAAGAAGATATACCTTAAGAGAAAGGAAGGACGAGATGAAAACAACTTCTGAGCCTTGAAGATATAAGCTTGAAGGAGTAGAGCCAAGGATTTGATTTTTAGAAAAAGTTTTCGGTGGAAGATGAGATGAAAATAAAGAAGAAAGGTGGAGTTATATAGGCTAGGGCCGGCTTTTCTGTTCTGGAAATCCACAGCATCAACCGAACTCAGCCCGAACTCGGTCCGAGTTCTGTCCGAGTTTGGCGTACTTGTATTAACTTTTCATTAATGCATAATAAATTATAAATATACTTAATAACCTATGAACTTCTTTATTTAATAATTTTCATCACCTTGGGTTAGCTGTAGGGGCTGGATCCCAGCTAGCGGTAGTCCAAAGACACTTGGCACCGTATCGCTTAGACTTTTACGTCTTTTTGACATAACGGCCCTTTCGGCTTGTACCCAAAATAATTTTAATTAATAAATGTCAAAGTCATAAGTTATAAGCGTTTTTAGTAATCATAATGTATCATGAACTTGAAAATTCAAGTATGTCTAGCTCACGACGCAGATAGTTGAAGCGGTCTTCAGGCAGTAGTTTTGTGAAAATATCTGCTAGTTGATGATCTATGTCAATAAACTCTAAGCAAATATCCCCGTGTTGCTGGTGATCATGTAAAAATGACGAATCTTTATGTGTTTTGTGCGTGAGTGACAGACAGGGTTCTTGGTCAAGTTGATCGTGCTAGTGTTGTCACAATATATAGGAACCTTCGTGTAGCACAGATTGTAGTATTCTAGAGTTTGCTTTATCCGTAAAATTTGAGCACAACAACGTCCTCCGAAAATATACTCAGCCTTAATAGTTGAAAGTGCTACTGAATTCTGCTTCTTGCTAAACCAGGAGACTAAGGCTTTTCCTAGAAAATGACACGTATCGCTGGTACTTTTACGGTCTACTTTGTATCATGTAAAATCTGCATCTTTATTAACCAATTAGGTCAAAAGATTTGGTTTTGGAATACCATAAGCCGACTGTTGAAGTTCCCTTAAGGTATCAAAAAATATGCTTAACGGCACGTAAGCATGATTCCTTAAGATTATCCTGATATCGTGCACAGATGCAAACACTAAACATAATATCAGGGCGACTAGCAATTAAATATAATAAACTACCAATCATACTCGATACTTACGCTGATCGACTGGTTTGCCACTTTCATCAATGTCAAGCTTTATAGATGTAGCCATTGGAGTTCCGATTGGCTTCACGTTGTCGAAGTCATACTTTTCAGTAAATCCTTCGTGTACTTGGCTTGATTGATGAATGTTTCTTGTGAGTGTTGTTTGATCTGGAGTTCTAAGAAGAAGTTCAGCTCTCCCATCATACTCATCTCAAATTCACTCTGCATACACTTAGCATTGGGAAGGCTTGGGTATGCTGAGGTCAACCTAGAAATAGATAGCAGATGTATCAATTTCAATTGTAAAATCTTGTATTTTCTTTAATTATAAATGTTGTAAATATTGTAACAAATTTAGAAATATGAATGAGCAACAAATGATATATTTTGAGCATTTATTTCTTGCGGGCTTGACAGCGTTCTACAGCCGACTCTGTGGTGTAGGCTGGTTTGGACACGTCTCGTATCCGAAAAAATGGGTGCGGGTCGTGACAAGTTTTTATGGTAGCCCATGCAGGTCCATCTTCGCAAAAGACTGCGAACTCGTGGTAGTACGTACCTTAGTCATACTACTGCGAGCCTGCGCCCAGGAAATGCTCATTCACAATTAGGATTAAAATAATTTAGGAGAATAACTAGGACTAGGAGTCCCTTGTTCAAATTGACCATTGGGTAGTTAAGGTTATTAAATATGCCATATAATTAGATTGCTTGCCAGATCTTTATAGATACACTATACTTTTGATAAGACAATATGATCCAATGTGGATATACTATTCGCTTGGAATGTTAGACTTGCCTAGAATTAAGGCGTTAATTTTGATAAACTGTTTAATTTTCTTTTGTTGTATTAGATATAAATCTTATATCATAAGTTAGAATTGTCTATTTTAAATTATCTTTTGCTGTAAGGAGTTTGTTTATAATTTCTGATTCTGTTATTCGTGTACGAATCTCGAGTTAGATTTTGATTCTCACAAAACTCGAACTACTTGTGCCTCCTTTCCAAAAATCTCGCCTACTTATATTTTGACTATCTTGACCAACGCTACTATTACGGCCTAGTTTTGCAAGCTTACTCTTTTATCGAGCTTGATTCAAGACATATGTCTATTGGGGATGCCCGCTAACATATTGTCTAATCTGAATTATTGTATTACGGTCTGATCAACCATAATGCATTTGGTTCGCTCTTCATTTACTTACACTACGTAGATTGAGATATCGAGGTATCCAGGATCTCATCCGCGACTGCATTGACAATCCCTCTTGAATTATACATTCTCCTTTGAATCATGTATTTTTATTCAATGACATCTTTCTCGAACTCTTAATGGCTTTTGTCCTTCACTGATTTGGAAAGATGAAAGCTCGTAATTGATAGGTAGATACAGAGTATTCTCCTTGGCTATGATAGTTGTATATGCAAGTGTAGCTACAATCGGCTAGCCCTGTGACTAGAACCTTGCCTTAAGTTACTCGTCCCCTCTGCAACCCTAAACCTGCTAATCTTGATCTTCTAGTCATTGGAGTCTGAGAATGATTAGGATCTTTCCCTTGATCAAATGCCAACCTAGGGGACTACCTATGCTCAGGAGACCAATTATGTGAGCCTCTAATTAATTGTTTGAAGCTTGCTTTAACTGAAACCCTTGTGACAATAGTCTGGAAGGCTCGACACAAATAGAAATTCATGACTTAGTTGTTAGAAATCTTTTCAATTTGATGTGCCTTAGAGAATGGTTACCCCGTCGATAACTCCTGTATACTAGACGAGTAAATCACTCTATTTTGTCGACCATGGGTTATCGTACACACTCATTTTCCATTTATTGAGGAACGACCCTTGGCTTGACTTACATCTACTGTATCCCGTTACGCCGTGCCTTACTCTTCATTAACAAAAGTCGAGGTGCAATACTCGGACTTTGAAATCCTTCTACCCCATTATTCCTAAAACTATATCCTAGCTTCTAAGGTGGGTAAACTGTAAGCCTCAAATTTTTTGAGATATACGAGGATTACCGATTGAATAGAATAATTTCCATTGAGATGATAATTAGTGCCCCATGGACTCCCACTTTCTATTTAGATCATTTGTGTCTCCGACCGTGCCATTAATATTCGGAGCACGAGACCAGCTGTTACCTCCCAATAAACTTCACATGCAAGATTTAGACGAGTCCACTTTCATCTAGATATATCATGTCTCACTTAAACCCGTCCCCTTGTACCCTATTTTTATGGTATTACTTTTAGGTTAAGAGGACTAGCTATAACCATTACCATAATACCGGTATACTTTCTGACTTCCATTATAGCCTTAACTTCGACTCAATTTCTTTAATCCAATATATGGTTGTGATGTACTCAAAGCCCACTACACACATGCCACTAGTATGCCACCCAATGGAGACCTCATGTGCTATTTAAACACAAAAGTCACTGAAGGCGCACTTTGGGCTTGAGGGACCTAGCTAACCAACTTGACTGGCAACTAGTCCGACCACTTGGGTTGAAAACCTATTCTAGGTTACCCTAGCCTAGTAGAAATAGTTTTATCATTGGAATCTTGACCAGTCCATATAAATTGAAATCCAAGGTTCGTCCAACCGACGATTGATGTCCGAATAGAGAACCAATTAAGACCCAGTAAAATCCATCCAGAAATACCACCATATTTGGACTATAAAACCAAACTAGTTGAGATAAGTCCCTATACCCATTATATAGGCTCCATCCCTTAGGAAGTGAGGTCATTCGTAACCCTTATTCCATCTACCTGGAGGTTGCGATATGATCTTGTGTTGCATTTATATCCCTTGCTCGTGTGTTTAAATAACCACGGGATAGATCACAATCTTGATCTCTCAAATTCCATTCTATTATGGAACCTTGTCTAGATTAAATTTTGAGAATAGAACTTTTGTATTACACGGGCTGCAAGCTTCCCTAAGAAACGAAGGGTTCTTCGATTTAGCAATTGACTGGACTAGAGTAGCCCAATCTAGCAGATAAGTCAATGATTCATAAATATTCTTTCTATCTGTATCATTGGATATGCTCTACTACTCTGAAACTTTATAACTGCTCTCGATTACTCTTCCTTACCTTTCTGTCCTTCCTATTTTGGAGTGACGAATGGTCATGCTTATTAGAGTTTACCAACATTTCTTAGCCACTTGGGTAAGTTTGTTGCTTGTTAAAATTCAGGTTGCTTGATAGATACGAGAGGATTATAGATACCATATGACTAGATATTTGTTGGTAGGATTGTTAGCAACCAGTTAGAAGATTTTAAGATTTTAGTGTGAGGAGTAGTGTGACCAAAGGTGGGTAGAAATCCTGGAGGCTATATGACTAGGGGAAGAATACTAACTATTTTTGAGGAATTAAGATTTGAAAAGATTGTGGTAATAGTGGATTTATTCTGTTACTTATATTTTTGAATTTTAAGCATGGTTATGAGTTAGAATTTCGAGGACAAAATTATTTTTAAGGTGGGTAGATTTGTAGCTCCCCTTCCCGAAAATTTTGAAATATTTTTATTATTATTTATTTTAATTGAATGGTTATATAATATTAATATGATTATTGTGGTTGTTAAATATAAATTATTTACTATATTTAGTATTACCATTTTATTCCTTAGCAAAAGATATATGTGTATATATAAATAAGTGTACGTTATATATAATATAATATATTTTGTGTGTATACAATATGTGTACGTATATGAATATAAGTAAATATTAAATATAGATATATTGTGTATGTGTATATATATATATATATATATATATATATATATATATATATATATATATATATATTATATATATATATATATATATATATGTATATACTGTAGAAGCATGGAAAATACTAAAGAAAATGACTCATGCGGCCAGGAAAGATCCATGCAGTTCAGAAAACGCATGCGGCTCAGGGAGTCATGCGGCATAGGAAGCTATGCGGCCCAGGGCATTACATGCGGCTCAGAAGACACGTGGCCTAATAGTGCTCCCTTCCACCCACGCTGCATTAATTGCTATGACGGCTGACCCCTCTGAAAAGTTGACAGCCCTGACACTAAAGGCAGTAATTATGGCTCTGCCATAATGATGAATCTCTAGGGAAGAGGAAAGAAATCTCTGACACAAATCCCCCGAGAGCCATAAAAATGCCACGTGGCCTTGCCACGTGGGCGTTCGTATGCGGCTCGCTTCTCATACGGCTCAGAATAAATCCTATGCGGCTCGGGCCATAGGAGCCTCATGCGGCTCGAGCAAAGGACTTCCTACGCGGCTCAGAAGTGAATCCATCCCATGCGGCTCAGGCCATGAAAGCCTCATGTGGCTCGAGCGAGGACTTCTCATGCGGTTCAAAGAAGATCATATCCATGCGGCCCAGGCGGATATATACCTATGCGGATTACTCCTCTGTGGTTAGAGGACTCAAGTGAGGGCCACCGCCCACGCAGCCCTGACACGTGGGCTCATATTCATATGCGGCTCACATTCATATGCGGCTCACTAGTCATACGGTCCAGATTTCCTCCAGCAGCTCCTAGGACACGTGTCCTAAACCGATTAATTCCTCAGATTTGCTGCCATTAAAGATTGGGTCAGATCCCAATAAATCTGGGACACGTGGCAGAAGAATAGATTTGATTTATTTACAGATATCAGAAGATCAGTATAAGGAAGATTTATTCTAATCAGCATTAATTGCTCATGGGATTTGGTGTAATCTACACCTAATGGCCCAGATCCATCATAATCAAAACGAATGGCCTGGATTGACCAATCTCTAAGCCACCGCCATCTCCAAAAGCTAATCATTAGCAACCCTAATGATCAGATCCTACTATTATAAATAGCAGGGTGCCATTCCCTTGCGGAAGAAAAGATATACAATATCAGAGAGAAAAAAATACATATATACAGAGAGACTTCCCCCCATAGTCAGAGAGAGAATACATACAGAGAGAGAGAGAAGCCAGAGGAGCAAGAAAAGCATTCTTCGTCAACGCCTACCATCTTTTCACAAGGAGCCAAGGCTGCATACCGATCGTCCAAGGAGTAAGGCAGGGCTGCCGTCGCCTTCCCGAGCCTCTATCGTCACCCTCCAGAATCTAAAATAAATAATTGTACTTAGATTGCTGTACCTAGGTTTTCGTCCCTAGGCTTTCTTTGTACAAGCGAGTTTGTAACGTGAAGTAAAAGTCCGGTCCTCCGATAATTGTTTTGTTCTTTTATATTTTATGGCAAACACGATGGCGACTCTGCTGGGGAGAAACTTCTCCACGGTCGAGGAGTTGGTGACGCAATCGGATGCAGCCAAGCTTGGCTCCACTCAACAAAAGATGGTCGCCCGGTTCGACCAACAGGCGTTCGAAGAGATGCTCTTCGACAAGAGCACTGGCCCGATCCAGAAGCGAACCCGCACGAAGAAGGCCCGTAAGGAGTGGAGACCCCGATCCTTCGTTCCTACTGAAGCTCTTACGTAGACACCCTCCGTTGTTCAAAACGGCGAGGAAGATTCCCCTGCGGCTCCACTTCAGATCGTAGACAATTCTGCTGTCCCCAAGTCTGGCAGAAGAAAACACTATGATGCTAGACTTGCAGGGGCAAAGAGGAACTCCATGAGATCCGAGCCGCATAAGGGTATCAGCTGCAGGGAGAAAGCTCATGCGGCTACATCCTCCAACCGCATGAAGAAAACTCATGCGGCCATATCTGTCTGCCGCATAGCTTATGCGGCTACAGTTGCCAACCACACGGATGAAACTCATACGGCTATGGGAGTCAACCGCTTGCAGAAAACCCATGCGGCCACAATCGCCAACCGCATGCGGCCAGCCTGTACGGTCGTGACTCTTAGCCACACAAAAACAATTCATCCAACGGCAGAAGACAACCACATGCAGACAACCTGCACGGTACCCAATCCTAGCCGCATAGCATCCGTTTCACACTTCTCTCGATCAGTCTTCGACCGTCTCTCATGCGGTCCTGACCCTGATACTTCTCTGGATGATAAGCCAGACTCTCTGTTATTCAACTTGGACTCCTCCTATTACGCACCCGCAGGTGCTAAAAGGAGGAAGTCTAGGACAGCGCGGACTCATCGGGTCCAGTCAGCTGTCCCAACCTCTGACTATCGGGGCGTCCCATTGACTATCATACGGGCCTCGGATGGGAAGTTGTATGCAACCGCTCGAGTCCAGCCCCCGGCGGCAAATGGACAGAGTGGTTCCTCTGACCTGCGGGAGGCGATCCTCCACAAATGCAAGGAAAGAGAAGAAATGTCGGCGTGCAAAGAGTCCTCGCTTGGACATCGCTGCACCCAAATCATCGTCAATTGCTGCTGCAACAACACGGCAGTGACGGAAGATCGGCCGTCTGTCTTCCAAAGGCTACAGCACTCAAGCTCAGAAGATGAGGCACCTCCTGTTGTCTCCTACAATTCCGCTCAAAAGGTCCCCACCGAAAGGAGGGGTGTCACGCCCCAGAACCAGAATACTGGAGAGCGGGGACAGACATAGCCAGCTACGTATATTGAAATAGAATACATCTCAACTATACGGTCACGGCTGTCTAGATATGAGGGTTTACTACAAGCCAACAGTCTCTTAAGGTCAAGCCTATTGTCTCAATCTCAAGCAAATAATATAATTACAAGATGTTTGACCACCAAATATACAATAAAAGGCATCCCAAATATTACATATCAGCTGATCATGAAGCTAGTCGTACAAAATGCGAGGACTAGCAAGAGTTTAAGTCATACATGATCAACCCTAGGAATTGTTAATCATGTTTACAGCCCGTAGGCAGACAGTAAGTAAAGTGCATCGAGCTAACAGGTGCTCGTCGGCTAAACGCCTCAAAAGAATAAATTTACAATAGAGTGAGCGAAACAAAATAGAAAAACCCACTCGTAGCCCGGGTTCCTTCTAGTCGCCACCATTGGGCTGGAAGCTTGGTAGATCCTCGGGAGCTGCTCCAAAATCTGGCCACACAAAACCAGCTGGGTCAACCCCAGAAAGAGCAAGTGCCACAAGGGGGCCACGAAATAAGAACAAAAGCCAGCAATCAGCACAAAAAAAATCTAATATTAAAATTAAAAATTACGAAAACATGGCAGGGTGATATACGACGAGATAACCATGGAACTATTCCGATAGCCAGGTTACAACCCGTAAACCAAACAAGGACCGGGGTTGTAACCCTTCATCTGAACAGAGCTTGGTTTCCCACCATTTATCGGCGAGATAAGTAATGTAAGCAATCAAGACAGGAAACATTCTGGTACTGGATCAAGACATGCCCAGACTGGTTATACTTCATTCAATCAATCACGGCCAAGCAGATACTACGGCTTACTACTTTAACTAACTAGGGTTATCACATGCCTAATTACTAACAAGATGCAGTGAGATTGTTCCACAGCCACAAGTCCTGCAGACCATCCAGGCTACCCAGGACGAAAGATTAGGGTTGAATTCAGGTGGGTACATCACCCAGAAGACAAATGTACCCTTAGGTGACTTAGAGGGTGCAACACTCGACGGTGTGCTGGAAATGTGCCCTACTCGACGGCAGGCTACAGATCCCAAGAGCGCCCAGGTAACGGGATTGCCTGTAGCTGTGTCAATCTCTTCATGACTACTGTGTTATTCTAGTTATTAACCTTAATCCATTTTAGTAGGTACTCCTGACCGTGGTACTCAGGAGTCCCCTCCTAGACATGATGCAAGACAGGACAAGTGAATTTAACAAGCAAGCAAGAAGAACCACCCACGGTGTCAAGGCAGGTCAAGTTAAATTATCAAGATAAATCATGTCAGGGTACTTGTCAGGAGTGCGCCAAGATGGGCCACTATCATGTCAGGTTGGTCATGTCAGGAGTGCACCACTACGGGTCACTGTCGTGTTATGCTAGTTCCTTGTCATACCAAGCCATGTACCATAGTCATTCCAACATATTAAGTAAAATCAAGTTCATGACAAAAGGCGTAAGGATATAAAATGGGCATGAAATATCTAATAAAATATCAAAATACGGGTCAGGGGATGCGTACGCACAAAAGTACGCACGCAGGGGGGAATGCATACGCATTATAACACGCACGCAGGAAGGCAGCGTATGTGAAAGTCACGCACGCTCAAGGGGGCAGCGTAGGTAAAAAGTCACGCACGCTCAAGGGGCAGCGTGGGTGAAAAGTCACGCACGCTCAGGGGCAGCGTACATGAAAAGTCACGCACGCTCAGGGGGGGCAGCGTATGTGAAAGTCACCCACGCTACAGGGAGCAGTGTGTGAAAGTCACGCACGCTCAAGGGAGCAGCTGCGTGAAAGTCACGCACGCTACAGGGAGCAATGTGTGAAAGTCACGCACGCTCAAGGGAGCAGTTTATGAAAGTCACGCACGCTACAGGGAGCAGTGTGTGAAAGTCACGCACGCTACAGGGAGCAGTGTGTGAAAGTCACGCACGCTCAAGGAGACACGCTTCCAACAGGAAGCGTACTCAAGCCTGCGTACGCAGTGCTAAAGAGCACACGTCGCTCAGTGTGCGTAGCTAAACAGCTCTGCACACTGCTCACTGTCTTCTCCAAACAGCAAGAACACCAAGAAAGAACCCAAAGCTTCACAAGTTCATAACTTGGCCATCCGAACTCCAAATCCGGATTTCCAAAGTTCCAACTTGGGTGAAACTGAAAGCCCTTCCACATGGAAACATCAAAACTCATAGAAAACCAACATAAATAGCTCAAACCATACAAAATCCGAAATTAGGAAAAACTTAGATCTATGACAATGGGGGCTCCAAATCACAAAAACCCAAGTTCTAATGTTGATCACCATGTCCTAATCTATCAAATGGACAAGAAAAAAAGGGTTCTCATGTAGTGGCAAGATGCACTTGCCTAAGGGTTGGGGAGTTGTATGGAGGAAGAAGAAGAAGAAGAAGAAGAAGAAGAAGAAGAAAAAGAAATTAATGGTGGTTATGAAGAGAGAGAAGAGGTTGGTGGAGTTATAAAGAGGGTGTTGTGGTATTTTGGAGGGTGGAGCTTAGGGCTATGGTGTTCCAACACATAAACCAAATCAAACCGATTCCAAACCAATTAAAACCGAGCCAAGCCCAAAACCCAAAATACGAGAAATATCAAAATTCTACAAGTTAAGAAAAATAAAAATACATGCCAAAATCCAGATACGAATATAAATACGAAATATGAGAAATACGGGAAATGAGGGTGACAAGGGGGAAAAAGACAAGCATCTCCAGTCCCAAGATATCAACCACTACAAAACTGTCATCTAAACAGTTGTCTTCCACCGAAGTATTCCAACACACCCGTTCAAAGACGAAATCTGCTGCAGTGGGAAATTCATCATCCACATCGCTGGGGGTTAGGGGTAGCACTCCTCCGAATATTCGTAATAATCCAATGTTTCAAGGAGCCGAGCCCGGGGAAACGACTCTCCCTTTAGGTACGACAGACACCGATGTCCCCGAGGACATCCATGATTCTCAAGACGAAGCAAGCTCTGAAGCTGGGGGTACCATTCCCTCCGAGTCCGAGCCCGAAGAGAACATTCCCACATATCCCGATGACTTCTCGGTATATGGGTACGACTCGGAGGGCACATCCTCCACCGTTCCTTCCATCTCTCCTCATATAAGGACGATTTTCATGACGGACAGCAATCAAGGAGGTTCTAATGATCGCCAGCGCATCGACAATCTCGAAGCAATATTACTTACTTTGGTCAAATCTGTAGACGAGATTAAGGCGGCCCTGCCCACTCTACAGGGAGGAACGCCTGGATAAACAAGCACGGGCCCCGCGGTCAATATAGATTCGAACTCAGCGGCACCAAACCCAGGCAATAATCCTCCCAAAATAACAGCCCCTACCACGACAGATGAGACCCGAGAAGTAAGGAGAGAGGTCCAGGAGCTCCGAGCCATGTTCCATGCCCGAGAAAACGCTCAAGATCTCAGAATACGGCAACCATACCCTGCCGAATGGAGGGATGTTCCATTCCCACCAAGAATAAGCCGTTCAATATCAACCTGTATGATGGAAGAACCTCAGCAAGTCGGTACATCACTTACTTCGAGGTTACCACCGACCATCTGTCCCACGATGATGCTATCCTCACACGGTTATTCATTGGGGCGTTAGAAGGGGTCGCCTTCGATTGGTACCGCAATCTACCGGACAACTGCATCCACTCCTTCGTCGGCTTCAAGCGCCTGTTCTTGGAGCGGTTCTACGAAGTAGGACAGGACGTCACTATGTCCACTCTCATGGACGTCGTCCAAGGGGAGAAGGAGTTGACAAGGAACTACATCGAGCGGTTCCGTCAGACCGCCATGAAGTTGCCCTCCGAAAATCTAGATTCCTCTTTGATTGAAATCTGCCAAAAGAGACTGCTTCCTACGATCAGTCTCTGGATGGGCGAAAGTCAATTCAAAGATTGGAAGGCATTCATCATCAGCGCCACAAGCGCCGAAGAACGACTAAAGAAGGCTCGCCAACTGGGGTTACACATCTCGGAAGGAGAAAACAAGGGCAAGCGTCCCAACAGCGATAATGGGGGTAACCTCTCTAACAATCGGGACAACAAGGGAAAGCAGGCTATGGTGGCTGACACGGCGCAAAAGCCCGAGTCACAACCGACAGACAAACAATGGCCGTAAATCGATTACTCCTTCGAAGACGGCCACGTCAAGCCTATCTTGGACATGCTCATACAAGGAGGTAGAATTCAGCTTCTTCTACCAAGACGAGAGCCTCGGCCGGCTGATCTGGAGAACCTAAAGTTCTGCCATTATCACCGTTATGTACACCATGCTACACACGACTGCTACCAACTAAAATGGTACATCCAAAGCCTCATCGATTCGAACGCCCTGGCCATCGACTTCGAAGAGGTAACCGTAGCAGCCAATATGGTGTCCGTACAATTCGGCAGCTTCCCTCCGACGGAAACTCAAGACGGAGTGATCCCCGTCCCTCTGGCAGCAATGGAGATTACCAATCTTCCCCCTCCCCGGAAACAGGCTGCTGGTCTAGTACCTTTCACCACCTCACGTGGGGAGGTCATGTGGGTCCATCCAGACTTAGTATCAGAAGTAACTCGGCCCACACCATCTTCCACCAACAAAAGGAAGAGTGGAAAAATCAGGACCTGCCACACAATCTCAGCAGACAACGAGGAAGCTACAGCCGTCGTCACGCGGTCCGGAGCGCAATCCTAACCTGTGGTTGACAACCCAGCCGAAAATCATCAACCCACTACAACTGATGCTCTGGGACCAGCTCAGCCTTCGACGACCGACAAGCCTAGGCCAAAGGAGACTCGCTTCGACAAATCTCTCCGAAAGGACGCAGCCCAAGGGCTAGAGAGGCCCTACAACTTTGACATCTTAGCACAATTGGCTAACACTCCGGCCGAATTGTCACTGTACGAACTCCTAAGGCTCTTCAAGGACGTTCGTATTGCATTGAACGAAGTACTCCAAAATGCCGATGCCTATCTGGCTCAATCCAACCTCACCGGGGAAGACTCACCTAGGGATCTCCAGGATAGTGCCTGTACGGGAGCAATGCCCAACATCGTCTTCACTCCGCAGGACATGCTCATCAAAACCAACCTACATGATCGCCCACTATACTACACAGGATACATCGGCGACGTGAAGGTGGATCGGATGCACATTGATCCTGGCTCTTCCATAAGCATCATCCCGAAGGGTCTGTTACATCATCTTCGTATCCCAATGCATCGTCTGACACCTACAAGCACCGCCATCAGCGGTTTCAATTCGGACAGGAGCTACCCTATCGGGAAGATTCGTCTGAAGTGTCAGATTGGCGATCTCCAATCCGAAGTCACCTGCTACGTCATAGATGCAGACACTTCTTATAATATCCTCTTGGGGCGCCCATGGATACACGATTACATGATCGTGCCTTCTACGCTACACCAGTGCTTCAAATATGTCGACAAATACGGCTTTGTGAAGACAGAATTTACTGATATCGATCCCTTCAAAGGGGTCGAATCCTACTACTCAGACTCCTGCTTATACAAAAAGTCGAAGAGGCACCTTGATGAAGGAAATGAACAAGCTAGTACCGAAACGGCTACGGGATCCGAAGGACCCCTGACGATCCACCTCCAAGCTCGTAAATCGGGCAAGTCTGTACCCCTTACCGCCACTCTGCGGAAGGACGCGATCAGCCTCTCGGCGCAAGAGGAGCAGATGATAATCCGGCTGCCAAGGTCTAGCCAAGTGCCGAGACCTACAACGGGGCTACTAACAATCAGACTGCCAAGAGTAAGTCAACCCCAAACAGAGAAGCTCAATCCCTCCGACAAGCCGCTGACGATATGCCTTCCCAAGAAGGGTCGTCGCCCCGACGCAAGGTCTGACACTTCTAGCGAACCGCCCACTCCTCGCTCCACCTCGAGTGCCAAACTGGGGGTCGCTAGTCTACCAACAACTCCACGCTTTGCCCCGTCAACTGAACCACTGACGATCAAGCTCCCCAGGTCATCCTCTCAGTCTTCGTTCACACAGGGGGTAGCCGAAGAGGAACTGGAGTTAGCCAAGTATGTGACTGTCCACACGAATGTTTCCTTCGCTGAGGATATAATCCCCCTAGAAAAGATACCTGACTTCATCAATAAAGGGTTATCTTTGAACTACACCGAGCTCAATAAGCTATGTACAATGTATGCTATGGAACACGGTATAGGCGCTCACCTACACACACAGGTGACAAATGTGTACACCGCGATCTAGCTTACTCCAGTAGAAGACGCTTACCGAATATTCGAGGGAGGAGATCATCCGATCATCTTCGGCCGGACGAACAACCCGCATCCCCTCACCATAGAAGAAGTCGACCTCGGGTCAGATGCCGGGAGACTGCCTCTGTATCTCTATAGCCCTCAATCCAAATATCTCATGCAGAAACAGGGGTATGATCTAGAGACAACGCCAGGATTGAACTACGACACTGGGCGACGATTACCTTTGAAGCCGCCAGTCCCGGCGGGCAAACCACGGAATTACTATAACAAAACTCGATACGGATTAGGATATGTAACGCCAACTACGACCCCTGAAAGTTCAGATGAAGAATGCGACTGGCAGTCACATTCAACCGGATCACCAACTTCCGACTCAGATACCAGCATTGGAGATGTGTTCAGACAAGTCATGTCAGTCAACATGGCATTCGCCGATGCTTACGAGGAAGACGAAGACATCTCCAAAATCCTCGAGCTAGAGCCATCGGCCCAGCAATTAGACGCACAATGGGAAAAGCGGTTCAAACTGAGAGAACCTCCTACTGAAGATGAGGTCATACAAGTGGATCTCGGCAGCGAATCTTCTCTAAAACCAATTTTCGTCAGTAAAAGCCTAACAGACGAAGACCGGGAGTCGCTGTTAGAACTTGTCAGAGAGTACATTGATGTGTTCGCCTGGAGCTATGAAGACATGCCAGGGTTAAATCCTGACATCGCTCTTCACAAACTCAATATTCGACCAGATGCGAAGCCGGTCAAGCAACAATAGCGACGCTTCCGCCCAGGCATCATGGACGCGATCGAAGCTGAAGTCAACAAACTGATAGCCAGCGGCTTCATTCGTGAGGAGCAACATCCCGATTGGGTCCCCAATATAGTACCCGTCCTCAAGAAGAATGGAAAGATTCGAATCTGCATCGACTTCCGCAACCTGAACGAGACATGCCCCAAAGATGAATTCCCCCTTCCTATCATAGACATCATGATCGACAATACCTGCGGCTTCGAACGCATGTCATTCATGGATGGCTTCTCAGGGTACAACCAAATCAAAATGTCTCCTGACGACAAAAAGCATACATCATTCCGAACACCGATTGGCACATACTGCTACACAGTCATGCCTTTCGGTTTAAAGAACACTGGCGCCACATATCAGAGAGCCATGAGCATCATTTTTAGAGAACATTTACGCAAGACGGTGGAGTGCTACGTCGACGATATAGCCGTTAAGAGCCGTAGCAAGGGAGACCATCTGCAGGATCTAAGGACGGTATTCGACCTAATACGAACGCATAATTTGAAAATGAACCCTACGAAGTCCTTCCTGGGCTTATCCAGCGAGAAGTTCTTAGGCTTCATCATCACTACAAAGGGTATCCATGTAGACCCTGAGAAGACAAAAGCAATCATGGAGATGGGTCCCCCGAAAAATCTCAGCGAACTCAGAGGCCTTCAAGGGAGGTTAGCTTACATCAGAAGGTTCATTTCCAACCTCTTCGGACGATGCCGACCATTCACACACCTCATGAAGAAAGGAGTCTCATTCGTATGGGATGAGAAATGCCAACGTGCTTTCGACAGCATCAAAGAATATTTGTCAAATCCTCCGATCTTGGTGGCCCCAGTCCCTGGAAAACTATTCCTGCTCTATGTACGAGCAATGGAACACTCCCTCGGTGCCCTGTTGGCACAAAACAACGATGCAGGGCACGAACAAGCCATATACTACCTCAGCCGAATGATGGTGGGACCCGAGCACCGATACACCGCTGTAGAGAAGGAATGCCTCGCTCTGGTGTTCGCCATTCAAAAAATGCGGCACTATGTTACCGGATAAACGATACATGTGATCTCACGAGTCAACCCTCTCAGAGTCCTCGTGACTAAACCAGGGGCACTTAGCTCTCGCCTCGCTACATGGGCAATATTGCTGTCCCCTTATCATATGATCTTTGTCCCCAAAAGGCAGTCAAAGGTCAAGTCCTGGCGGACTTTTTAGCAGCCCACCCAGGCTCGAAGTCCTCCAGGATATATGAAGAGATCCCAGACGAGGTCGCCGACTCGCATGCAATCTCTCACGAGAATATATGGCGAATGTTCTTCGACGGTGCTTCGAGGACCGGACCTAAAGGCAATATAGTCGTCGGAGTCGGGGTAGTGCTGGTCTCCCCTTCCGGATTGGTGATCAATCGCGCCTATTCTCTCACAGAACCCTGCTCTAACAATGTGGCCGAGTACAACGCTCTGGTCATTGGCCTCCAACTTGCAAGAGAGCTGGGGGTAGAATACCTTGAAGCATACGGCGATTCCTAACTAATAGTCAATCAGATCCGGGGTTCGTATGAAGTCCGTCATGAAGATATGATCCCCTATCACCAAATAGCGATCGATATCATCTCGTCATTTGAAGGGTTCTTTATCGAGCACGTCCCCAGACTCCGAAATATTGAAGCCGATGCCCTAGCTGGTCTTGTCGCTTCCCTAGCAGTTCCGAATTATGATCGTCGATCAGTAGATGTGATAGGCCACGAACTGGTCTGTCCCAAAAATAATGTGCAATTCGTGGCAAGTTATTCCGCACAGACGGTCGACGAAGCACCAGACTGGAGACAACCGTTTATCGACTTCGTCGTCTACGACATCCTGCCCGAGAATCCGAAGGAAGCCACTTCCATCAGAAGGCGATCTCTCAGATTCTTCTACGACACAGAGACAAAGATGCTGTATCGCCGCTCCTACGACGGATTACTGCTTCGGTGTCTGTCAAACACGGAAGCTAAAGAAGCAGTACGAGAAGCTCATGATGGTGTCTGCGGGGCCCACCAGCCCGGCCCAAAACTGTAAGATCGCCTTCGCCGAATGGGCTACTATTGGCCCACGATGGTAGCAGACGCGATAGATTGTGCAAGAAAATACAAAGCCTGCCAAGTCCACGCAGACTTCATCCACCAACCATCAGAATTTCTACATCCGACAGTGGCGTCCTGGCCATTTGAAGCATGGGGAATGGATATCATTGGTCCAATCACCCCACCTTCCTCCCGATGACACCGCTTCATACTTGCGATCACTGATTACTTCTCCAAGTGGACGGAGGCTGTTCCGCTCGCAGAAGTCAAGACTTCAAACGTGATTAGCTTCCTTAAGCATCACGTCATCTACTGCTTTGGACTGCCCCGAAGGATCATCCATGATAATGGACCGCAGTTCGCAAGCTACGCATTCTATCGGTTTTGCGATAAATACCGTATTCAGAATATCGCTTCGACACCGTACAACCCGGCGGCAAATGGGTTAGTAGAGGCGTTCAACAAAACAATCATCAAACTCCTCAAGAAGTTCGTCTCCTCCAACAAGCACGACTGGAACGAGAAGCTCGGCGAGTGCTTATGGGCTTATCGCACCACAGTGCGAACAGCCACTGGAAATACGCCGTTCTTCCTAACGTACGGAAGTGAGGCAGTTCTCCCATTAGAGACTCAAATACTCTCACTCCGTGTCGCCTTCACTTATCAATTGACAACGGATGATAACTACCGACGTCGACTGCAAGAATTGGAGGCATTAGATGAAAAGCGCCTCTTAGCTCAGCAGCGAATTGAGCTATACCAAGCACGCATCTCTGGAGCCTTCAACAAGAAGGTCAAAATCAGAACATTCCAGGTAGACGATCTTGTCTTGGCAGTCCGGAGGCCGATGGTCATGACTCACAAGACCGCCGACAAGTTCCAACCAAAATGGGAAGGCCCATTTATCATAAAGACAGTATTCTCCAACCGTGCTTACCGCCTCGCAAAACAAAACGGAGATTTGCTCATGTTGCCCGTCAACGGCAAGTTCCTGAAGAAATATTATGTCTAAATGACATTCCAGATTACCGAGTCACGTACCCGCTGGTGCCGTTGAACTCACATCCACAATATTTCAGATTATTGAGTCACGTACCCACTGGTACCACTGAACTCACTCCATAAATTTCCAGATTTTCGAGTCACGTACCCGCTGGTACCGTTGAACTCATCCATAACATTTTAGATTATTGAGTCACGTACCCGCTGGTACCACTGAACTCACCCCATAAATTTCCAGATTTTCGAGTCATGTATCTGCTGATACCACTGAACTCAACCTCATCGTTTGTCAGATTTTCGAGTCATGTACCCATCGGTACCGCTGAACTCACACTCACCATTCTCCAGATTTCCGAGTCACGTACCCGCTGGTACCGCTGAACTCACACTTTCTCAAATATTCTAAATTACCGAGTCATGTACCCGCTGGTGCCTCTGAACTCACATTCCGGTCACTCTTTCGGATAGTAAGTCACGTATTATTATACCTCTGAACTTTCTTTCTGGAAGAGATCCTCCCTCATGATCTACTACCCGCACTCCCAGTGCACAAAAAGGGTAAACGGGTCCACAAACTTCCAAGACGGCCATGCCCTCATTACCTCTGAGTCGTCCCACTTCCGCCAAAAAACAAATCACCCCCTACATAGAACTTCCATGTCCTTATTACCTCTGAGTTGTTCTATGTGCCCTCCTTCATTGAGCCCACTCCTGTCATGTCCTTATTACCTCTGAATGGGAAGGCTCCATCGAAGAAACCTTTATACTTACCATGTCCTTATTACCTCTGAGTAAGTATGATGATCCCCTTTCGACCTGTTATCTGTACCCACAACCGGAGTACGCCAAGGGTAACAGGTCTACAAATGTCCTATATTGACCATCAATATCCTCCGTCGAGTTCACTCCTACCATGTTCTCATTACCTCTGAGTAGGAAGACTCTACGTTTAAAAAACCTTCCTACTTGCCATGTCCTCGTCACCTCTGAACAAGTATGTCGGTTCTCCTTCATCCTATTATCCGTGCCCTAAACCAGGGTACGCCAAGGATAATAGGCCCACAAATATCCTCAGCTAAATTTCTTAGCACAAATCTATCACCTCATCAGGCCCCAGGAGCCCAGCTGCTCTACGGCATTCCTTTTTCTCAATACCAAGAGCACCCATGACCACTTCGCTATAGCTGCTTTAGGTACCCTGATCAAAACTTGTTACCTCTGCCTAAAACCAAGGTACGCCATGGGTAACAGGTCCACAAATATATCCCCTATGCGAGGAAAAACATCACCATAATATCACAGGCACAACAAGCAATACAAATGAAGGGTAGAATTGAAAGTACTCTTTATTTGAAGGAAGAAAAAGTATTACATACTTCGGGATTATGTCCCCTCCAGAAAGAAAGAAAACAGAAACAAAACAAGAAGAAAAAGCCGACTACATCTCAGCATCACTCAGTTCTAGGAGGCGATTCCTTACTGAGGAGGTCCTCCGTTTAATCCGTTATCGAGCGCGACGCTCGGCCTCCTGGAATAAATTCTCCTCATTATCCAAGCCCAAGAACGCTTGACAGTTATCTTCCAATTTCTTCAAGGCAGTCTCCAGGTCAGTCGAAGCTTGAGTAACCCTGTCAGCCTCCTGAACAATTAGTTCCCTGTCATTGCGGGTAGTCTCGAGTTCAGACTCTAAGAAAGCCAACTTCTTCTGAAGCGCAAGGATCTGCTCCCATGTCTCAGTAATCTCACGAGAGACAGACTCCTCCCGAGCCACGACATTTTCAGTCGCATAACTCAATTGATCATACCGGTCAGCTAAGTCACTGAGATCCTTCAGCACACCCGGTCTAGTCTTATCTCGAGCCGCTATGGTCCTCTCTATAACGGCAATGAGGGAAATCCAGTCCTCGTTTATAACAGTAGGCAGATCAGCCTGCCGTAATACACGAAGCTCGGACACCAGCTGATCAGCCTCCAGCAATTTTGCCTCCAGAAGCGAAGCCATCCCTGCATCATCAGAAAGATCCCTAAGGATGTTTATTTGACCATGGGCACATTGTCGGGCCAAGGTAAAAGAGGTCCCTCTGTCTACAGCGGCCTCGATTCCCCTCTTCAAATGACGATAAAAACTGGCAACCACGTCCTGCAATGCGTCGTCCAAAACTTCAGCAGAAGAGGGCATCAGGGGAAGCCGGAGCGGCAACGTCGGAGGAGTAACGCTAGAGGTCGCCATCGAGGGAACAGATTCTGAGAAGAATGATGCATGAATAGCGGCCAACTCGTCTTCCGCCGCCCGGAGAACTTGGATGCTCGGCAGGGGAGAAAGGTCGACTCTCGAAGCCATCGGAACAGAGGATGATGCAAGGACCATCATCCCCCGCCCCGACTGCTTCGAGAATTGGCCCATGAAACTCGGGCCCCCAGAAGGCCCCTCAAGACGAGTCGGGCAGTAAGGAGGTACACCTCTTTCCAACGATGCCCCTTCGGTTGGGGTTGTCTCAGCGACGTCCATCCTCGGCACTGGAGGGACAGGACCTGAATGTCCAGAATAACGATCAATCGACGTAACCCGAAGGACATGATGATAGAGTAGATAGGCTTCCTCATGGGTTAAGATTCGGCTAATCTTACCACGGGAGGGGCATAAAGGCCGCGGCTCATCCACAACTGGCATAGTCCCCTCACCCGCGATCCCCAAGTTAAACTCAGTCACATCCCCTGCCCCCGTTACTTTGAAGGAGGATACAGATTGATCCGCGTTCTCTTGAATAGGAGCAGGCTCATGGGAGTCCCCGTCATTCGGGGTCACCGCCTCGACATCCTGAAACTCTTCTTCTTCTCCCGACACCTAGAAGAGGGGACGGAGATAGTCAGGATTGAAACTCAAAAAGAAGGAGGGAGAAGGGATCGAGAGCAGTTTTGTTACCTCTAATGCAGGGTTGGCTTCTTCGCCACCCTCTTTTATGGCTAACGGATGGTGCCTAGTCGCAACCAGCTTCCGGGATCGAGAAACACTGCCTATAGGAGAAACTTGCCTGCTACGCTTCGGAATAGGACCAGGCGCAACAAGAGACTGATCTCTCAGCACCTCATCTGACAAAATATGCGACTGACCTACCTCTGCGCCTACCACTGGAAGGATAGAGTTATCTTCATCACACTGGTTGCCTTCGCTACCCTCAGCAGCGAAACCCAAATCTGGCACTTCGGCTCTAACCTTTCTTTTTTTGGCCCCTTGAGAGCCTTCCTCCAGACCGGTGCCAACAATAAAACTGGTACCCGAGTTAAAACCAACTGGGGGCTTGTTCGCCATGACATGATACATAGCTGCCATGTACAAGATCTCCACTGACTCCTTAATGGCAGGGACCGAGAAAATGGTACGAGTGTGGAACGAATCATAATATTGCCAAGCTCTGATACCATCAAGAAGACTACCCTCATAACCCAGGCAAGGACTGGGGCTGTCCAGACAAAGTTGGCTGTATCCAAACTGTCGGGCAAACCTGCTAGGCAGATAAGGCTCTAGAAAAACAGCATTGCGATTACGGTACACTAGATGTGCGGGACGGATGTTATGCAACCATAAGAGCATCTGGCCATCCAGAAGCTGAGGGGGCGCGATACCGTCAATATGTACAACCTCTATGTCCCTGGCAGTAAAGCAAGGGACAGATACGAAGATATGATACTTATCTGCCTTCGCCAATGCCATCCGGCAAGTCCGTATGGTTTCACACTCCCAAGGCTTGTCACGATAGCGGAAGATAAATGCGTCATCATCAGTCACACCGTCTCCAGAGCCCGGCCTCATCAAAGATGGGTAATGTATCAGCAGCCACCCCATCAAATAGTGATAGGGCAACTCAGTTCGTTCAAAATCCTTGGTCACGTCGCGAGCAATGATTTTGGATGTGAAAGTACGTAGGCCACGGTGTATGCTGCACACCATGGCCGGGAGGAGAGCTAGCCTGATTCGTAAAACTAACTTCACAGCCGGAAGGATGAAGTTATAACTAATTCTTTCAATGGAACCGGCTCCTCCCAAGACTACACAGTTTCGTAGCCAGATCATCAAAAATTCCGCCAAAAGCACTTTCTCAGACAGCTCCTGAGTATTCTGGTAAAAGTAATCGAAAGTATCAGTTTGGTTCCCGAATCTGTCGTTGGTAGTGGCCACTCCCTTAGCCAACGACACCGAGTCCTCAACCGCTTCCCGAGGTCGAGGGCGACGAGAGGTGACTCTACCTAAGGCATCTGTCGAGAAGAGATAGTGCACCCAATCTCTGGTGAAGGGAGCATTCCCTTCCAGGTTACTATCCTTTCGAGTCATCTGATAACATGTGTTATAATGGCACAATATCTCCTGGTAAAGGGCCGCAAAGCCAGGATACTGTCGTTCCAGATCTTCGAGTTCCTCATTAGTGGGAGTATACGCTTCAAACGCTTCGTCCCCCCAAGGAAGCTTGGAAACCGTGTGCATCTCATGGAGCGCGAGTCCCATCTCCCCCACAGGTGTGTAAAAGGTCCCCGTACGGCAATTATACATTTTCAGCAGAGACATGAACAGCTTCTTGTTTATGGATAAGCCATGACTGGTACCTCGGATAGCGTGGTACAGGCCAATCTCGCACAAAAAAGCCTCATACTTCTGTAAGATCCAAGTAGACAAATTGATCCACGAAGGAACAGAGTGCACCCAACCAGGGAACGTCAACCGACCAACGGGATAGGAGCCTTTCCGAGCAAGCTGATTTATAAAAGTGTCGGCGGTAGAGAATGAGAAATTAGGGCCCGCCACATTCAAGAAAGAACCTGGGACCAACCCCGTCACAGAACAACTAGTGTGCACTTTGCCGGCAATCACAGACTTCATATTGTTATTATAATGGATGTTCCCCACAAACATCCTACCTCTGGTAGGGGTTAAAGTCTCCCCCATCTTCCGATCTAACGGGAGCATATTAAACCAAGATAGCGGGAAGTGTCGCTCCGTTTGAGGGATGCGAATCGCTATCCCGTTAGAAACAAAGTTCCAGTCCTCCAACACCTCCAGGACATGATCGTTCTCCACGGTCAAGACGTCTCCAAAAAAGAACGCAGGCTTAAAATACTCCCCTTCAAATTTCTCGGAGTTCATCATAGCGTTAAGGAAGTGAAAAGACTGATTCTTGATGGCATTCAATCTAACCGTAGGCTCATCGCTCGGAAACTGGTCAGCCATATACTGGACAATATGGTCATACCTATAGCCGAGAGCGGCTTGAGCGCTACCCACCAAGAGTTCTCCAGCGACGTTAACCGGGAGGTTTACTGAAGAACAAATAGAGAAAAGTAAGTTAAACAGAGGAATAAAACAAGAGAGAGCCGATTGGGTGTTCTCAAACCCCATGCGGCTCAAGAAGACATCCATGCGGCCCCATGAAGCTCTCAGAAATCTCATACGGCTCCGTACAATAAAAGGTCTATGCGATTTAGCGTCACTTATGCGGCTTCGCCAGCAAGGTACGCATACAGACGCGGTGGTTCTCTTATGCGGCTCGTAGCTTAGCCATAGGGCAAACATGCGATTTACAAAGGCTCGTACATAAAGTATGCAACGTAACCATGGCGGTTGGGTTCTTTAACTCATGCATTGTCCTTACCAATAATTGGGGGGTGAACGTCAGGATGAACATCAGGTACGGCGACTGGCGGAGTAGCAGCCGCAGCCGAGGTGGAAGTGGAGGCCGCCTTCTTGCCCTTTACTGCCACGGTCTTCTTGGGAGCCATTAACTATCAAAAGAGGAGAAGAGCGAGCGAGATAGGGAAGGTCTGAGGAAGAAGAAGGAAAACAAAGAAGCCTTCTCTCTCTTCAAACTCTTTCTATTTATAGAAAGACGGGAGAAGGAGGACACGTGGGCCAATGACCGACTCATGAAGAGCGCAACCGACTCCTTGGGTTTCGTCTCCAAGATTCACCCAAGGCGTCAAAACCGAAAGATTTAATGAGCTGACTCTTGGGATTCCCTCCTACAAAGACGGCGCTGAAACGAATTTGAGGCAATTAAAGACCTGCACACGTGGCAAGCAGCTATGCGGCTGAACAGTCTCCTGCGGCTAAGTCACTTATGCGGCTGAATAATTCATGCGGCCGAGACTTCTATGCGGTCAGAATTCCATATGCGGCTAGAAGAACACGGCCATGCCTCTTATTCAAAGTATTTCAATTTTATAAATTGAAAACTTTGAAGGGGGTCCTGTAGAAGCATGGAAAATACTAAAGAAAATGACTCATGCGGCCAGGAAAGATCCATGCGGTTCAGAAAACGCATGCGGCTCAGGGAGTCATGCGACATAGGAAGCTATGCGGCCCAGGGCATTACATGCGGCTCAGAAGACACGTGGCCTAATAGTGCTCCCCTCCACCCACGCTGCATTAATTGCTATGACGGCTGACCCCTCTGAAAAGTTGACAGCCCTGACACCAAAGACAGGTAATTATGGCTCTGCCATAATGATGAATCTCTAGGGAAGAGGAAAGAAATCTCTGACATAAATCCCCCAAGAGCCATAAAACTGCCACGTAGCCTTGCCACGTGGGCGTTCGTATGCGGCTCGCTTCTCATGCGGCTCAGAATAAATCCTATACGGCTCGGGCCATAGGAGCCTCATGCGGCTCGAGCAAAGGACTTCCTATGCGGCTCAGAAGTGAATCCATCCCATGCGGCTCAGGCCATGAAAGCCTCATGCGGCTCGAGCGAGGACTTCTCATGCGGTTCAAAGAAGATCATATCCATGCGGCCCAGGCGGATATATACCTATACGGATTACTCCTCTGTGGTTAGAGGACTCAAGTGAGGGCCACTGCCTACGCAGCCCTGACACGTGGGCTCACATTCATATGCGGCTCACATTCATATGCGGCTCACTAGTCATGCGGTCCAGATTCCCCCCAGCAGCTCCTAGGACACATGTTCTAAACCGATTAATTCCTCAGATTTGCTGCCATTAAAGATTGGGTCAGATCCCAATAAATCTGGGACACGTGACAGAAGAATAGATTTGATTTATTCACAGATATCAGAAGATCAGTATAAGGAAGATTTATTCCAATCAGCATTAATTGCTCATGGGATTTGGGGTAATCTACACCTAATGGCCTAGATCCATCATAATCAAAACGAATGGCCTGGATTGACCAATCTTCAAGCCGCCGCCATCTCCAAAAGCTAATCATTGGCAAACCTAATGATCAGATCACACTATTATAAATAGCAGGGTGCCATTCCCTTGCGGAAGAAAAGATATACAATATCAGAGAGAAAAAAATACATATATACAGAGAGACTTCCCCCCATAGTCAGAGAGAGAATACATACAGAGAGAGAGAGAAGCCAGAGGAGCAACCGAGGAGCAAGAAGAGCATTTCTTCGTCAATGCCTACCATCTTTTCACAAGGAGCCAAGGCTGCATACCGATCGTCCAAGGAGTAAGGCAGGGCTGCCGTCGCCTTCCCGAGCCTCTATCGTCACCCCCCAGAATCTAAAATAAACAATTGTACTTAGATTGCTGTACCTAGGTTTTCGTCCCTAGGCTTTCTTTGTACAAGCGAGTTTGTAACGTGAAGTAAAAGTCCGGTCCTCCGATAATTATTCTGTTCTTTTATATTTCATGGCAAACATATACATAATATATGTGTGAAGAATACAAGAATATACGTTATATATGTGTATGAATATATATATAAATTAAATATATGTGTGCGTATATCTAAATATATAAAATAGTGTATGTGTGTGCATATATATATATAAATATATGTATATAAATATAATATATATACATGTATATATGTATATATATATACGTATGTGAGTGTGTATATACATATATATATATATATATATATATATATATATATATATAAAAATATATATATATATATATATATATATATATATACTTTTTGTATAAAAAATAGGGATATAAAAAGAATAAGAAAAAGGAATATACATGGAGGAAATCCCGGCCCAACCAGCCCGGCCCACCCGGGCTGGAGCTACCCCCAAACCAGCAAGAGCAGGCCGAGACCTCATTTGGTTGTGTTAAAAAACCAAACAATATATATAAGCAGGAGCAAAACCCATAAAATTGAGAGCCTAAGCCCCGACTTCTCTGTTCGAACCCGAGACTTGAAGTATGTATAAATATGCAGAGAACGAGAGAGGAGCAGAACCCCAAAACCCTAATCCTACCCACAACGTCGATCTCAGGCGAAGCCCTCCCCACGTGCGCCACCGCCGCGAGCATCATCGGCTAGGCACGGGAACCCGACCACGTGCGCACAGACAGAGCAATGACAGCAGTAGCAACCACCAGCGAAGCTACCTTCGTAACGTAATTTCGACCGCGTCGCTCAACCAAATCCCATTCCGTTTGATCAGGTACGAACCCTACCTATCCACCTTCAAATCATTCAATAAGTTTGGATGGAAACGAGTAGGAATCGACCCAAAAGTCAGCATGAAGTTGACCCAAAAATCTGTTCTTAGACAGAACACATCCGATCCAAACACACTGTTTGGAAGGCTGTTTATTTGCAACCAATTAGATATTCGCAAAATCTATTTAAATAGGTTTTTTGTCAACATATACAGCTTCAAAACCCTTTTTGTAGTTCCTAATTTCATCATGATTTCAGAAAGATATCAGTTGTTAAAAACTGAGAAAAATATATTTTTCCAAAACTAAATTTCAATAAAATCCTTCCATACGACGTGCGTCCCGCCAATCCGGGCAACATGGTCGCGAACCGGAAGCATCGAAAGCTGCGTAACAATTTCATGGTCGTGTGGGCTTTGACGGAATTCAAATTGGTCGCGTGTGCGCGACGAATTTGATGCGTATCCGTCAAAATTTACCATATCGACCACTTTGCACAAACTCCAATTACTTTGTGCACGCTCGTCAGATTGAGACAAAACTTGCGCCAACAGGACCATATCATTTTTTTGGTCCTGTATGCCAAGTTTGGTCCAATTCTGAGATAGCTGAATCGGACCACCGTTTTGCGAGCCCTACGATCCGACTCAACGGGCAATTTTGTGCACGGCCTGCCGAAATCCAACTTTGGACATTCGGTTGGGTTCGTATCGGAAAATTGGACATGTTGACATATAGTTTGATGACTTTAGAGACCGTTGACTCTGGCACGCTTTTTGGTGCAAAGCGGGTCCAACGGCGGACACCGTTTTGACCCAAAATTACCGTTTTGCCCCTGTGTCCAGAATTGGACTTAAGGACAGGCAATCCTAGATAATTTGACTATTCTGAGAACGTTGATAATATTTATTTCAGCATCCGGAGACTTTTTGCATGTGTTGACTTTAGTGACTCATCTGATGTGGTTGTACTATCGGTTTCTCTAGCTAAGGACCTCAGGCAAGTGCACTTTCTGATTGCTTTCGATTCATAGTAGTCTTTTCATTTCATGTTTATACATATATCTTGCTGCTTGTTGACATGCTAGTCACACGGAGTAGTCGGGAGGGAAATATCTTAGTACACATGTGGACTACCCAGAACTATCCCAATATGTCTAATCTTGAATGATAGCAGCTACACACGACACGTGCAGGGTGTCGCATTTACCCCCTGGCCGTTCACATGTTGAAAATGATATTTCACACCGCATAGGTAGTTGTCTTTTATTTTTCCTTTTCTTCTCCACCGTGGCATGTCATCAGCACTTTCCAGTTTTCATATCTCATATGTTATTTTCATGTCTTGTTAATTCTATTGTGTTTTTGCATTACCGTCGGTTTGTGTACTTGTTCCATTCTTGTCTGGAAACCAACATTTTTTAGGTTTAGCCGCGATCACTCTTAGCATTGGAAAGGCTTGGGTATACTGAGGTCAACCTAGAAATAGATAGCAGATGTATCAATTTTATTAATTATAAAATCTTGTACTTTCTTTAATTATAAATGTTGTAAATATTGTAACAAATTTAGAAATGTGAATGAGCAGCAAATGATATATTTTGAGCATTTATTTCTTGCGGGCTTGACAGCGTTCTACCGTTGACTCTGCGGCGTAGGCTGGCTTGGACACGTCTCGTATCCGAGAAATATCCTTTTATCTGGTGCGGGTCGTGACGTAGCTCATCAAAAGCAACATTAATAGATTCTTCAACAATCATAGATCTTTTATTAAAAATTCTAAATCCCTTACTCTTAGCAGCGTATCCGAGAAATATCCCTTTATCTGCTTTCGAGTCGAACTTATCCAAGTTTTCCTTGGTGTTCAGGATAAAACAACGACATCCAAAAACTTTAAAATATAAAATATTAGGAATTCTTCCAAACCAAAGCTCATATGGTATTTTCTTCAAGATTGGACGAATCAACACCCTATTCAAAACATGACAGGCTATACTAATAACTTCTGTCCAAAAATATTTAGAAAGATTATACTGATTTAGCATGAATCTAGCCATTTCTTTGAGAGTACAATTCTTCCGCTCCGTAACTCCATTCTGTTGAGAAGTTCTAGGATAAAAAATTCATGGTAATATCCACTATCATCACAAAACTTTTTGAAATCAGAATTTTTGAATTTGCCACCATGATCACTTCAGATTCGAATAATCATGAAGCCTTTTTCGTTTTGTACTTTCTTGCAAAAAATCTGAAATTCAAAAATGGCATCACTTTTATTTGATAAAAAGAAAACCCAAGTATAACGAGAGAAGTCATCAACAATAACAAAAGCGTAGAGCTTACCGCCAAGACCAACGACTCTATTAGGGCCAAACAAATCCATATGTATCAACTGCAAGGGTCTAGAAGTACTTACAACGTTGAGGGATTTAAATGTAGACCTAGCTGCTTTGTTCTTTTCACAGTCTGCACATACCATGTCTCTCTTGTATGTGATTTCAGGGAGTCCTTTTACCAACTTCTTGGTGCTTAGCCGTGAGATAGTATCCATATTTGCATGTCCTAGCCTCATGTGCCATAACCAGTTTTTATCTTGATTGGCTACTAGGCACCTTCCTGTATTATTAGTACTTTCTAAAAAGAAAACATAAATATTGTCTTCTCTAATCCCTTCATATACGGGATTACCAGTTGACAATTCATAGATAGAACATTTATCCTTTACAAAATTGATGCCATAACCATTATCTGCCAAATGACTTATGCTAAGTAGGTTATGTTTCAATTCTGTAACTAGACAAACATCTTTTATTACTGGATATGGAGACATACCAACAGTGCCATTTCCAATGATATCACATCTCAAATTATTTTTGAAGGAGACATATTCTTCTCTTTTTATCAATAGTGCAGCGAACAAAGATGCATCACCAGTCATGTGCTGCGAACATCCGCTATCGAGGATCTACTTGGTTCTAGCATGAGAGGGTTAAGGGTCCACCTACAAAACGAGTAGATGAATCCCTTGGTACCCATTTCTTGAAGGGTCCATCCTGATTAGTTTTAGGTCTCCAAATAAGTGTATAATTATCAACAAGCTTTCTTGTTAGACAATACTGTGATATGTGCCCGTGAGTACCACAGTACGTGCAAGAAAATTTTGAAAACGTGCTCTTTGTTTCTGCGTTGACATGTACTTGTGATTTCTTTGAAAACCTATAAGTGAAAGCATGAATATGATTAACGTGTTGCTTACATGCTTTCTGTGGTTTAGTCGTTTTAGGTGTATGCTTAGCATTAGGACTAATCTTAGGCTGTGTCACAGGAATAGCCTGTTTGCCTAATTTGATCTCTAACTATTTAGAGACCGCACAAGACTCTTCGTATTAGGAAGTTATATTATTGAATATTTGTTCTGTGATAACGTGCCTCTTCTTCTCTATGTCATAAAGTTCTTACACTTTGACATAGTCTCTTTCTTTCTTTTTAATGGTGAGAACAGCCTCATGATAGTATACTTTAAGCTTCGCTATATCATCCATGTTACTGGTAGAAGATGTCTCTTTAATATCTTCGAGAAGTTTAGACAATCTAGCTACTTCAGTTGTGCAAGCCTTTACCTCTTTGCGAGATTGCTTGTACCTGTCTATCACATTTTTGTGTTCTTTAAGTAGTTCGCTAAAGGCATTTTCTAATTCATCGAAAGTAACATTATCATATAGAGGGTTAGATGATACCTTATCAAATGCCATAAAATAAACATTAGTAGTGCTGCATGGTCTATCTCACTGGCCTCACTTTCGTGCCAAATGCTTGTGTTTGCATACTTCCGACCTGTTGTAGCCTTTCTGCTAGATCTTGATCTATCATATGGACTGCTCTTCTTTGACAATAGACAGTCCTTCTTGATATGCCCTGACTTTTTACATCCGAAGCATATTTTTTCTTCTTCATTGCTTTCGTGGACGTCTTTCTTCTTTCTGTTTGACCTTTCAAACTTATTTTTTGAAATTTCTTACCAACAGGTCTTGTTTATCACCACTGGAGGATTTTTTGTCTGAATCATCTTATGCAGCTCTCTTGGCTTGAGCTTTAAAGGCTATAGATTTCTCCTTGGAAGTTGCTTCTTCAAAGTCTTGCAAGTCTAGCTCATGAGTCATCAGTTTTCTCATTAGCATTTCCAAGCTCATGGTGGAGAGATCATTTTCTTCTACGATCGCGGTCGCCTTAGGATTTTAGTTTTTGGTTAGAGCCTGTAGCAGCTTCCTGATCTTTTCATGATTGCTGTATTCCTTACCAAGAGATTGTAGAAGATTAGTAATATCAAGGAAACGAGTAAACATCTGTGTAATTGACTCACCGGGTTTTAACTTGAATGATTCATATTCCTGTATAAGTCTGCTAATTTTGGATTCCTTCACCTGGAAAGTACCTTCATGAGTTACCTCAAGAAGTTTCCAAATTTTATTGAACGTAGCACAGGTTGAAACACAATTGAACTCGATTTTGTCAATTGCATAAAATAATGCATTGATGGCTCGTGCGTCGAGACTAGATTTAGTCTTTTCCTCATCCATGTACTTATCATGAGATTTATCTATCATGTGGCCATCAACTTGAATTCTAGGTGGTTTCTTATAACCGTCTATAACTATAGACCACAGATCAAAATCAAAAGATTTAAGAAAGAAACTCATACGTATTTTCCAATAAGTATAGTTGGTTCCATCAAATAGTGGAGGTCTATTTGTGGATTGTGCTTCACCGTTGAATATAGATTTCACGGCTGGCATTCTCTAGGGTTGTTATATTAGAATATAATCTGATCTGATACCAATTGTAGGACCGTTGAGCACCTCTAGAGGGCGGTGAATAGAGTATGTGCGAATACAGCGGAATAAAATTACTAATTAAAAATTAGATAGATAAACTATGGCAGAAATAAAGAAAAAAATAAATAAATACAATAAGCAAGAGAGAGAGAGAATAAAACTCAGTGAACACCGCGTTGTATACTGGTTTTCCTCTGAGAGAACTAATACAGTCGCAGGTACTCTGGCCCACTGTTAATCCACTATTTGCAACAACACCGTGCTTGGTGACAAGTATACGACCGACTTCACCACACCGTGCTTGGTGACGAGCGCACGACCAACTCCAATAACAGAAAGTTTTTCTGACTTTTGCAACCTTTTTACAACTCTGTGAACCAAAGACTCCAAATCGAACAGAAATTTACTGGCTTTGGCTAAAAGATGTATAGGTAGAATGTGAAAGCTTTTGATCACTGAAAAACAATTTAAAGAATAGATAGAGAAAAAAGTGAATGAGTGATTAGAAATAAAAAATTCTCTTCTATTTGTAGGTGTTTTTCCTGACCGAACTTGGACGGAGTTCAGGCAGAGTTCGGATGCGAATATCTCGCAAACGAACGTTGTATGCAGATTTGGAGGTAACTAAAATTCAAATTTGAGTTTACTGAACTCGGCCTGAGTTCTATCTGAGTTTTGTCAATTTAGAACTAGATATTTGGGTCCAAATTTACATGGTATTTTGGGTTGTTTGGATAGTAGATTTAATGAAAAATAGGAAGGCTATTTGGATAGGTGGACTTGGAATTAACCTTAGCAAGTAATTTTTCGAACGACTTTACATTTATTATCTTAGACTCAATTAAAGATAAAATACTGAATAAAATGTAAAACAACTCGATCTTAATTTTATTTGAATAGCTTATGGATGATGACTTGAATGCTTGTAGTACGTTTTTCGAAGATGTAGTAGAATGTAGCAGCAACCTGAAATATTAGTAGCAGTTCATATATTTTGCGTATCGACGTAAGTTGTCGTGATTGTCAAAATCAGGTGTGACCATTAGGTAATGGGCCAACTGAGAGGGTTGGCAAGTAGTGACAAAGCACGATGGAGCTAGAAAGGAAGGAGCACCCTTCGTGTGGCAGATATTGAGGTTCACATTATTGGCTTCTAAGATCAGAGTAATGATCATACCATAGTTGAGGGCGCGCCTTCCTGCGGAGGTGAACAGAGATGAAGAAATTTTACAGAGTTTTAGCAAAAGACCAAGGTTTTTGGGCATAGAGGTAGTACATACAGACTAGAGCCTCGGAGGTGGTGGAGTCATAGTTTTCGAATTTGGAAGTAAGCATGTAGCACACGATGCGATGGAGCTCATAGTAAAAAGGTTCTAGTTGCTTCGACAGAGTTAGAATTGGAGGTGAGTTTGGCCCTTTAGCAGTGATGCCGCAAAACTTGTCGAAGGAAACAGTTGGATATGGTTGGACTCCCGCGAAGGTAGGAAGGGCCTCTCCCTGATTTAGAATTTCCAAGATTTTAGCAATGTTCCTGGCCGTGAGACAGAAGTGGTGATCATTGACGAGGGTCTCGATAGCGTTATTTGCAAGATCAGGGACGAGATTACAGTAGAACATGTGCACTGTAGCCTGATAAACTGGAACCTGACGGCCGAAGAGTGTGGCGAGACCTGCAGTCCGAAAAAGAGGGAGATGGTTGAGAAAGATGTTGAAGTTGATTGGCCTCCCTTCAGACACGGCATGATTGTGGAAGGAATGGAACTAGGCGTTGACGGCGTCGCTGGATTTAAAAATCTTCCGATCAAAAGTACCGGTGGGTAGAGGAGATGGCATGAAAGGGTTGTTAGAGGAAGAGGAGCGTAGGCATTTCGCGTAGGCCATTGTGGAGGAAGTGGAGATGTAGTAAAAATGGGAGAAGGGGAGAAGAATTATAAAGAGAATTGTAGGGAAAAGAAGGAGGTGAAGAGTTGGAATTGTATGGGGAAGAGAGAGAGAGAGATATGTCGGAAATGAAATAGAGGTAATGGAGGGGAGATGAATATATGTTTTTGAAAAGTGGTGATGATTTGATGGGTGAGTGAATAAAGAGGGTTTAATAGAGGGAAGATGAAGAGATATTTTTGAGAAGAGGGTTTATTTGATGGATGAGTTAATGAAGAGGGAGGAGATGAGATGGAAGGTATAGGTGATAACATAAAAAGTGAAAAAGGAGATAGGGAATTTAATGAGGGAGATATGAGGGTAGGGGAGAATTAATGGAGGGGATTTTGTAGGGGCCGAGAGAAGAAAGAGGTGGTTGTTAGCAGAAATGCTGCCGAATGGGATACCGATGGTATTTCGGTTTGTACCGTCGGTATGCTAATTTTGTGCACAAAACTTTATGTGAATAAAATTCGGTATACCATCGGAACTTCGTTGTATACCGTCGGTGTACCGGTTAACATAGATTTCAAAAATAGGATTCAAGGTTTTAGAACGCCTAATTCTTGACAGAAAAAGACGAAACAATCCTCGGCTAGGGGCTTAGTGAAGACGTCCGCAAGTTGATATGTAGTGTCAATAAACTCAAGATGAATGTCCCATTTTTGTTGGTGGTCTCTTAGAAAGTGATGTCTAATCTCAATATGTTTGGTGTGTGAGTGACAAATCGGATTTTTATGAGATTAATAGAGCTAGTATTGTCACACTTGATATAGATACTATTTGAGGAAATGCTATAGTCTATAAGTTTGTGTCATCCAAAGAATTTATACACAACTGTCACGACCCGCTAATTTTGAGATACAAGTTCGTGGTCAAGTCCAGCCTACGCTGTAGCATCGGCGGTAGTACGCTGTTTATGTTAACAATTGTCCACAATAAGAACAACACGCACATATCATCCACACTAAGCCAGAAATAATTACCAAAAATATCTAATAGTCTTAATATTATAAATATTAAATAATCTACTACAACTCAGTAAGTCTCGGGAACAAACCCGGATAGCAGAAAATAAACAACTGAACTCTATAAATATAATTACTAACTAATGCGAATCCATAAGGAAGAAAATATGCTAATTCGTATCAGTGCTAGAACCGGGTACACTAGTGATGTCAAGGTCGCCAACATACTCACCGTAGACCTCGGGACAAATCTCATCGTCGAAAGTTGAAAAATAGTTATCCAGTCAGAATTGGAGCAAGATCACCATAATACTACATTGCTGTAACGCCCCCGTCCCAAAATAATTAGGGCCAGGTACGTATCCATGCCAGCTGTATACATATGAAGTAAACTCCAATGTATGGATCCTCGTATGTATACATAAGCTGTAAAATACAGTAAAACCATGATAACTAAATCTCATCCACAATAATAAAAATAATAATAAAACTCAAGAATTTGTCATTTATACATGTAGTTGGACGGAGACAAATCCACTACCAACTTTTTTAAAAGAAAGAAATATACAAGGAAATGATATCTAAAAATGACAAGACGAACCAAGGACAATCATCTTCGAAGGAATGGAGAAGATCACGGCCTTGGCTAGGACACCTACGAAAAGTCACAAAGCATACACCTGGCGAGATAACCAGGTCCTCATAGGGACGTAACAAGATACAATAAACATGCCATATAAATACTGAATAAATTATGCCATAATTAAAGAAAGTGACAAGACATAAATAGGTAACCTAACCATACTAAAGTGATCATGCAGTTGAGAAAAATCTTTCGACGTATGAGCCCAGGCTATAAATGGGATCGGCATAGTCCCCATATAGGGCACCAGGGGCCTACGTCCGTAATGTCCGAAGATCGTCATAGGGCATCATGTACAAGGGGATACGTCCATAACGCTCTGGAAAATGTCAGAGGGCACCTGGAGCCTGCGTCTCCGGAGGAGCGCACAGGTAAGCAGGGAAGTGCTAAGAAGTCCATACGTCATATATTGTTCTCCCACCCAATGTACCTGTCAAGTCGCATCCACGACCATGTACCTCTACTAACTGCTAAGTCTCCTAACACGCCTCTATTAGCAGTTAGCCCTAACGCATGCGCATGGGAGATCAACCCGTACGCAAGAACCTCTACATGCTACTCATCTCACACATCCTCGTGGTACAAATGTGTCAAGGTATATGCGATACACTACAGACGGTAGTCCTTTAACTCTAGGTTCATGTGCAACCAAAGGATAGTAACAAAGTAAACTAATAATCACTAAGCATGTAGTAAATCAAGAACTGTAATAACTAGAATTAATGAACAGTGATATGTAATAAAATACAGACTGAATATAAAATATAATGGCAAGGTATCTTGCCTGATTCCGTGCTGTAAATATGAACACCGCTCCCGCGTCCACGCCTCCGGAACCCGACACTCCTAGATAATTAATTAACTAAATTAAGTCACTACTCATGAAACTTACGATACGACTTAATTAGTCGAAGTAATGTGTTAAAATTATATTCAATCTCTCGTGGAACCATTTAGATCCATACAATCACACACAGGTTCCACGATTCATCGAAACACAGTTTTTAGGGTTTCTAACTTTTAATTAGTCGGTTATGCCCCTACTTCAATACATACTTAAAAATTATATAAAAATTATAAAAATAACATTTAAACTAATTTTCTACAGATTTATCTCTGAAATTTCAGAATTAATATTTCTAAAGACATTTACGACTGGTTGATTACTAAGTCAGCTAGTCTACCCGAAACTCGCCCGGAATATAGTTAATGACTCAAAATTGCTAAAATAACAAAAAATATTTTTAAACCGAAATAAAATACTTTACTTCATAGAATAATATTAGAGGTACAAGGGTTGAGTTATACTATAAGTTTGAGACATTCTAGGTCAGCCGGTTACCCGAAATTAGCTAGTTTGACCTACAATTTTTCTGACCAGATTTGAGTTGCTAAAAATCATGGAAAAATACTTAAAAATACTAATTTAGGTATATGAACATACATAAAATTCAGTTTTGAAAATATGCACCAATAACTCATAGTTCTTTCACAATGGGGTTAATTTTGATCCTACCGACACATGAATATTATGCCTATATTTTATGAAATCTTTATGGATGATTATACCTAACAAAAGCCATCAAAATATAATTTCTACAGAATAATAACATATTTTCTACAGAAGTATAGCAAAGGTTTTTAGAAGAAAAGATTAGGGTTCTTACCAAAGATTCTTGCTAGAAAAGGTGATGACTTCTCTTCACCAAAGCTCCATCTTTTCCGCTATTATCACTTGCTAATCCTCTCTTGGTGAGCATAGGAGAGTTTATAATGGCTATAGAGGATTGGATGGGGGAGATGAAGTTT
>JANAVB010034946.1:2500-60269 GCA_029216955.1 Iris pallida | reverse complement strand
GAAAGAGCCTTGAATGGGTTGTGCTTCTGGATTAGATTAAAGGAGCTGCGCTTCCGGTTGAACCGAAGGGGCTACGCTTCTGGGTTGAATCAAAGGGACTGCACTTCTGGGTTGAACAGAAGGAGAGAGTCTTGTTGAAGTCATTTTCTTCCTAGAATATTAAATGACCCCCTTGATTGGCTAAGTCAACATCCTCTTTAATTACCGTTGTTTGGGGGCTCGAAAAGCGGTAACAAGGCTTAGTCAAACAAATCTATTAAATGAGATTCATTATGCTGAGTCCTAGCTTCCTCCTATTACTCCCAGTCCTTTGACTGACCGCCACATGGCCTGTGGGTTGGACCACATAGCCTATATAAAGAGGGCTTTCAGTTAACTCTTTGCTCACAGTTTCTTACTATTTCCCTATCATGCTCGACTTCGACTTAGCTTTGGACAGCTATGGGTCTTGCATAAGTCGATTGTTGATTATAGATATCTTATTCAAAGAAGCTATAGCTTTATAGAAGAACCACTACTGAGTTTCAAGATGTACTTGAGTGTTTGGCATAAGGAGTTCGAACCTGAACAACATCTTGGAGATCTTCGAGATCCAAGCTACCGAATTTGGATTGATTGCCAACCCGAAGAGCCATAGGTTACGCTCTGCCCCGCTCAATAATGGCTTCAGTATCCATATTGGAGTGGGAGTTGCATGCCCTGTTATGCTAGAAGAGCCACGAGCAGTGTTGCGAGTAGGAGCTACGTTCTTGTTCGGACCAATAGCTGCTTCATTAGCCATATTGGAGTTCCTTCGCGTCTGACTAGGAAGTGGCTCGCTTTGACGAGGAAGTGATTCACTCTGACACTGCTGTGCGTTTTGGGTCCTCATGCTTTGCATACTTTGTTGGTCGTGCTTTAGGGTTTAGTCTTTATATGTAATCCTAAAGAGTCTGTAAAAGATCTTTTGTAAACATGATTTTAACAAAGAACTTTTCTTTATGCACTTATCTTTGTATGACTCCTGTGCATCGGTGAAGCATGTGAAACGATTGTTGTCTTCTGTGCTTTAAACTACTGTTGTCTTCTGTGCTTCTGTGGAGCATTATTGTCTTCTATGCTTCCGTACCATCTGTACTATTTTCATGCTTCTACAAGACCCCTTTAAAGTTTTTAAACTTGGACAAGTTTGGAACATTTAGAACAGAAGCATGAAATGCCACGTCATCGGGAATGCCCAGGGGGTTGCTGACAGGCTGGCATCATGCTTAAGCCGTCAGCATTAATTACTTTTCGAGCCGTCGTTTCTTTTTTTTAGAAGTAATGAAAACTCCTCTTTTTAGGGCTTTTTATTATTTTAGAAGTAATGATAACTCCTCATTTTTAGAACTTAAAAGCTATAATGATTTCGCTTAATCCCCCACGACGTTCGAAGAGCTTCTTCAAATATGAAGAGTTTTGTCTTCATCTGCTGACGTGGCTTTGCCCCATAAATAGAGTTTTGCTCGGAGAGAGAGAACATTTTTGTCATCTGCGTTCTCTTTCTGAAGAAGCTTTTCTTTCCAGTCTTCTTTTTTCTCAAAACGCTAATCTTTCCGCCATGGCTCCCAAGCGAACGAGAACTCCGAAGGCTCCCAAAGGGGGTGCAACGAACACGAGATAGGCCAAAGGGGCTGTGCCGAGCCCAAGATAGGCCGACGAAGCTGCGATGAGCACGAGACAGACTAGAGGGGCCACGACGAGCACGAGCTAGGCTAGAGGGAAGCAGCCAGCCTCAGAAGCCATCAGTGTCGATAATGCTCCGGTCTATTCGACGTAACAAAAGGTTGAACAAACTTTTTGCTTTATGGAACATATAAGGTATCTGTGTACAAAGAAGAAAGTCATAAACAGGATATTCTAATTACAGGGAGAAGAGGTTTCTAGGAAAGTGTGATGGTAAAGATCGAGCACTGCAGCGGTTCCTTTACTCCGTTGACGATCTGACGACGAATCAACCTTACTCTGGCTCTCTGGCACCTTTAATGGAACTCTGGGGTCACCGATCAAGAGGCTGTCTGGAGGAGAAGATCTATTAAAGATGGTTGGTTGGTTGGTTCTTGGTTGATAGGTGCATGAGGGTGGTCGACTCTTCGTGGATGGAGATCGCTGCTCTTTTGAAGATTGTCCATTGTCAATTTTCTACTGTCGATCGATTTTTGGTAGAAGAAGAACTCCTTCTATTTATAGAGAACTGAGCACATATGCGATGAAAGAATCTGCTGTCATTGCACAGTGCGGGCTTCTACAGCGCTGACACATGACAGACATCGAGATTCCCCTCAAACGAGATCTCTGGTGGTTATAAACATAACTGAAGGAGGTAACATGTGGCGCGTGCCGATTTGCTTGCTCGGATACAGCCGAGTAAATCTTAGGATTTCATCTTAGATTTAGAGTCTAACTGATCCTCATCTAAGATTTAAATCAATCTGATATGATCATGAGTTAATCCCAATATTTTTTGTTAGAGGCGATTTAAACAAACCAATTGGGGTGGACCCATATTTCCTGTGCCTCTGGTGAGGACTAAGTGTTGTTGCGCTTCTGTGGCAACGAGTAGACCGTGCTTTTGGAGACGAAGGAACCTTTGTGCTTTCAGGCAACGAATGGACTTGGCTTCGAATGATGATGCGACTTCTGTGCATGTAGAGCAACTTACGAAGCTGTATTTCGGGCTACCAGAGTCACTATGATATAGGCGACAAGTAGGCTTGTGTTTCAGGTTGGCGAGGTCACTTTTCTTTTGGAGCGACAGGTTGACTTGCATTGGTTGCGATGGGAGTTTCCAAGTCTCTTGTAAAGAAGTGACTTAAGCTTCTGATACGGAGCAGATGACTGCGTCGTAGGAATAGAAATGGTGCGAGCATATCACCATCTTGTGCCTCATATAAATACATGTAAGTAGCTGTGCCTCTGATAGTGAAGGCGTTGGCTGCGAAAGGAAGGGTATGACACCTTTGCGCATCTGAGATTGGCACAGGCAGATAGCTGCGCCTCTGGAGTGAAGGCACTGGCTTCTGGAATAAAAGAAGGGGAGAAGGACCCTACCACCATCTTGTTTCTGAGGTCGACACAGGCAGGTAGTTGCACCTCTGGCTTGAAGGCTTTGGTTTTTTCAAAGTAAAAAGCGATAAATACCTGCTCTTTAAAAACTTCCCTCTTAATTACCACCGTAATATGGAGAATTCCAAGGGTCTAAGACCAACATCCAAAGTGCTGAGTCGTAGGTTTGTCCCATTAATGCGAGAATTTTGACCGTTGGCCATGTGATATGCGCTCTAGGCCACTCTTATTCCTATAAAAGGGGAAGTTCTCCTCTGAAGAGTCGTTGTCTTCTTCTCGGTATCCTTCACCACTATGTGAGATCTAAGATTAACTTCGAGCAACGATCGGCCTTGTGTAAGTTGGTTGCTGGTTGAGGCTTCTCTAATTTGTAGGAGCCACATTCTTATGGAGGAACTCTGTGTAGAAGGAGTCATCACTGCCCTTGAGAAGTATGCAAATGTTCTTCTTAGGGAGTTCGACTTTGAGCGATGTCTGAGGGATATGGGAGATCCAAGTCACGGGTTTGAGATCGGTTTCTCACCCGATGAATAGCCGGCCGCACTCTGCCTTGATCTTTGGGAGCAATGGTGCTTCGCCGTGATATGGTTCTGGGTCTTCCACTGCTTCAGTATATATTGGAGCTCTAGCTTCTCTTGGTGACATGAGGGTTGGCTCTGATGACGTTGAGTCGGTGGAGAAGAGTCTTTGATGTAGACTATACATCTCTCTTCATCCCATGACGATCACACTGTGAAGGCTGCCCATTGAAGACGATCCTTCCCTTATGTTCATAGAAATTTCTATTCTCACTTGTATAACAATGACCTTGTAATTGATCCTTGTAAATAAGATTCAAGAAACTTCTTTCTTATGTACTTGTGATAGGCCTGTGTAATAGACTCTTGTAGCTAAGATCAATAAGAAGAGTACTTTTTTTGAACTTCATTTTGAGAATGCCTTCGTCCTTGGTTGGTCTGCGCATCTCGCTATCTGCGCCTCTGTGATTTTAGGTCGGTAGTGGGGGACACTAACCTATGCCATATGTCATCTGGACCATAGTAGAAAGAGGGTGGGCGACGAGAGCACCCTCTTGCGCCTTGCATCAGCTGTAATTTTTTATGCTTCTACACAGTCGTGGGCACCAGAGTTCATGGAGATGTGCGGCCGCCGGTTGCGAGTTGGTGTTCGACACTCTATTTTGCTGATGCACATAAGCGTTCACCCTTCGGAGTAATGTCTCAAAGATGTGTTAAAGCTCTTTTCTACTGATGCGCATGGGCGCCATTCCTAGGAGTGGTGTCTCGAAGATGTGCTAAAGCTCTATCAACCGATGCACATAGTCGTTCCTTTTACAAAGTAACGACTGTAAGATGTGCTGATGTTTCTGCTAATGCGCAGAGTCACTAACAATGTTCGTGCACAGTTCAATTTACGAATTTCCTGTGCGGATGCTCGCTTGCTGATATGCAGTACAATTTTTGTATTGCTTGTGCGGATGCTTGGACAGTGATTGCGTGGATACTTTCTCACTGAGGCGTATTGCCACTAGGCAGTGCATGCGCACTTTTTTGCAAAAATACTTACGTTTTCCTGACATATTTTGCTTATGTGCAGTTTTTGTGTCCACGCCTCTTTTTGGGGATATTTTTTTGATTTAGCGGTCTGCACCTTAGGCATAAATGTTGATGAGGCGCTCGTTAATGCTGTCAAGAAGTTGATCGTCCAAGGTCAATCAAAAGAACGACTGGCTATGATACGGGATTAACAGCCTTATACTTCCATCGTATGATGGATCGAGGCAAGTTATCTCATCCTTATGATGCCGTCGAGATGCTAAAACCTCGGTTCCTTTTTGGCGATCAGCTGATTCTAGAAGAGACCGAGCTCTTGGAGATAAATGAGAATTGGTACTTCGAGAATGACGGTCTCTCCTTGTATGTTCCGTCAGTCAACTGGCACGTCCCGCTCTCGATTTTCTTTTGCTTTGCCGAGAAGCGTCTCATGAAATGGGAGCTGACCGTGGAGCAAGGAGGTTTAGTGACAGGCCATATCCAGGTGGATAGGCACTCCAAGAGAAAGGATACTTTTAAGAGTGCAAACGATGGTCCATCGTACATGTTGCACGTGTTGCTCCCTGGTCGTCTGCTCAGTGATTTTACCACGAAGGTATATCCGTTTCAGGCTTCTCTTTTTGCCAATCGGCTTCTAGCGAAAGGATGCTCGTATCCGAAAAAGGCTTTCCGGGTCGAAGGCTGGATCCATCCTAAGGCTAAATGGCACGAACTAACCCAGTAGGTATTGGGTAGGTTCAAAAAGGATCTGCAAGGTACAGGCTTGCGTCGTGCCATCAGGGCTACTGAACATGGTATAGAGATCAATCAGCCCCTATTCATGGCCTTGCTGGAGATGTATAACCACCATACCGGTACTTTCTTTACTCCCCGTGGAGAGATGAGGTTGGCCCTCCATGAGATGTACGCCATCTCAGAGCTGCCGTGGGGGGACGGGCCGTATGAGGAATATACTCCTTGCAAAGAGGAGTTTTTAGTGCTGGAGAACAAATATCCTGAAATGATGGCCGCGTACAAAGAATTACTTTGCCATCATCAAGTGTGTGTTCGCCAGGATAGAGCGAAGGCTTCGCCTTCAAAGCTTGGAAGGATTATATCTTTGAAAATCACCCGTCGGAGCCGGGAACGGTCCACTTTTCCATGCACATGGAATATACTACTGACGAGGTAGAAGATTTGATGGCCGTAGCGGGGGTCTCTTCTCCCTCAGTAGATGTCGAGGGAAAACTCACCCCTACCGTTCATAGCTATTTCTGTCAGAACCTGACTACTCTGAGCCCGAAAGTGGCGTTGGCTGCTTTTCTGATGATATGGCTACAGAAAGCCGTAGTTCCTGAAGGCTCGGGATCCGTGGGGCGGGTCGCCCGGGAACTCATTCTGCCAGCTGTGAAACTGGGCTTTATAGCATTCGCTAGCTCTGCTCCCGGCTATGGTATGCAATACCTTGTGCAGCCTGCAAGAACCCTCGAAAAGGATAATAGAGTGTCGTTGGGAAGACAATGAATTCCCTCGGGCTGAGCTCCCTTATCATTATTTGATGGCTTGGTTAGCATTACACCGTTCGGGTTTGATAGTCGCCAACACCATTGATGGTGATGAGGAGGGGGATGCAACGTTGCACAACTATCATGGGGAAAAATGGCTCCATCAGGGCGTCCCATCTGTATGTGGATGTTGAGTCGTTTAGATGGCTACGACTTCAATAGGGTTTTGCCCTCTTACAGGGGTTACCTTGTAGACGACGAACTAATAGACCAAGGCAAAGTGGATAGTGACCTGACTCTCGGTGCTTTTAATTGGCTGCAGTCCGTCCGTCCTTCACATTTGGTGTACCGGAATCAGAATCGAGTGTATCTGGATCCCTATCTACCGAGTCGGTTTGTACGACAGTTCGGCTACAGCCAGACGATGATGGATAACCCAAGCTCCTACCTCGGTTATGAAGGGAGCCTGCTGGATGGCGCCCGAGCATGGTGCTATTATAATGTCGGATGCACTGGAACAAAGTTTACGATCCCTGCAATGTATGAAGAAACTCGTATTTTATATTCTGCCGTGAAGTTTTATTGTATTGCCAACAACTTCTCATCGGACTACAGTCGAGAATGGAGCTTGATTGAGGGGACAAAGTTTGAGGCACTTCGGTCAACCCTCGAGCGCTCCGAGAGCTCGCATTGTCGGATAGTAGATCCTCAGACTGTTCTAGTACCTCTCGGGAGATAAGAGAGGATGAGAAGCGCCCTTGAGTAACCCGTTGAAACGTCGAGCTGCTTCAGAGGCGAGTTCTCCTCCTGCCAAGAGAACAAAACAGGTTGTACCTAGACGGTGCGATCCCTCATGATGGTCTTTGCCATGCCATAACACGCTGGATGCTAAACCCTCATCGCAGGTACATTTCGGTTCTTTTTATTCGGTTTCCTATCTCAGACTTTTCGCTTATCGTTGTTTTGCTTGTAAAGGCAAAGAGAAGAAGGAGTCTAGCTGGTCAGATATACTCAGGGAACTTCCTGAGGAACTTGCCCCAGAGGTGCCCCAGAGGGAGCCGCTGCGTCCGGCGGTTAGAGTCACCATCCCTTCGCCCGCCAAAGGTCCTTCTTCAAGAAGGAAAGAAAGGATTGTCCCCATCGTGGGTCTTTCAAATATTGGGACGCCCCCGATTGTGAGGACCGATGAGGTTAGTGTTCCGAATGAGAACCTGGCGACCTCAGCTGCTGAGACTGCTGCCTCGACAGATCTCGCTCCTTTAGAGTACGAGACCCAGAGCTTCTCGGAGCCAGTAACTTTACCTCAGCGAGAAGTTTTTTGGAGCCGATTATGGATGAGCATGTGAAGATACCCGGGATTGGTCTTGCGATGGCGAAAGGCATGATTCCATAATCCGTATTGACCAGTTGAGGATACTGAAGGAATTGCTCGGGACCCCTCAACTGTACCTTCTTCCTATACTGAAGAAGGGGCTAAAGACGATCCAGATATACCGAGAGGTGAGGAGGATCACGCAGCCAAGGAATTTTTTTTGGCAGGCATCAGGGATTCACCCCAAAGGCTGGTCGAAGAGACCGTTTTAACGGAAGAGGCTGTCGAAGAGTTAGCCGGACGGCCTATTAAAGAGCTGGTTAAAATGACCATCGAGCAATTAGTCGATGAGGTCATTATGAAAGCAGCCTAGGAGGCAATCGAAGAGTTGGATGATATGGTCCTTGGAGAGACGAACGAGGAGACCACGGAAGAGCCGGTCGATGAGGTTGCTGATGAGTTGGTCACCGAGGAGCCGGTCACCGTAGCCACTGATATGAAGGTCGAGGGAGCTGCTGATGAGTTGGTCACCGAGAAGCAGGTCAATATAGCCGCTAAGGTAGTGGTCGAGGAGGCTGCTGAGGAGCCCATTAACGGCCCAGCCAAGGAAATCGTTAAAGCATCGGTCGAGAAGACCGTCGAGGAACTAGTTGCTGAAGAGTCCCTCAATGCAGTCACTACAGAGCTGCTTGAAGAGACTACTATCGAGCCAGGTGCTAAAGATTTGGTAGAGGGGACCACTGACGAACCGACTACTGAAGAACCGGTTGAGGAAACTACTAAGGGGTCGGTCGAGATGATTGTTTAAGGGTTGGTCACGAAGACCGTTCCAGAGTCAGTCCATGAGGTTCCCTAGACGTCAACTGCGAAAATTGTTGAAAAGCCGACAAAGGAGCCCGTTGAAGAGCAAGCCATCAACTAGACAGCGTCGACAAGTACCGTCATTGCTCTATTGATGGCCTCTATTCCAATTATGGCACCACCTGCCCAGGACGCAATACCTAGTCATGTATTAGCTGCTGTTGTTGCATCGGGACCTTCCATCGCGGCATCTCCGATGACCCCAATAAGTATGGCTGACAATGCTTATTATGCCACCATGCTTAAAAGCGTGGTGTAGAGGGTGTCCTGCAGCGTAACCAAATGCTTAGGCGGTCTCGGTCCACAGTAAGAGCCCAGCTAGAGGCGTCGCACGAATATCAGGAGTACAAACCGAAAGCAGATGCGATACAGGCTCTCTTGACGGAACTAGAAGCCACCTTCTCAGAGCTTCAAGATCTTGAATGCAGCATTTCATATCTAGCGGATGCGAAATTAGAGAAGATGGCCGCTGAACTTTTCCATCACGAATGGAGGCATCAGGCTTTGACTAACAGGCTTGCGGAGATCAAAACAGAGATCGAAGAGGCGAAAAATGTCGAAGAAGTATAACTTTGTCGTCGAACAACCTTGGAGGAACAGTGTGAGACCCTCCGGGACCAAATTCGGCAGTTACAAGAGGCGTTGGCCTTCGTCTAGAGTGAGCTGGAGAAGTCAAAAGACCAGCAGGAGGTCCTTCGCCAACGATCCAAGACCTTAGCTCAAGAGAGGGAAAGCATTGGCATTCGTCAGACAGAGCTAGACCTTGCATGACAGAACCTGTCCCAGCTCGAGGATGAGGCCGTCCGACGACAAGAGGCAGAGCGTCGAGCCAAAAAGTTGGTCGGGCCCCAGGTTGCACTTTTGAGGAGTCGACTGGAAGAACTCATGCATCGATCGTCGCAATGATAATGTCTTTTGTCTTTTTGTTCCTCACTTTTGGCTTTTGTAGAGACGAAAGACAAACATTTCTTTTCATGAATGAACACTTTCAGTTTTGCTTCTTTACTTGCCCATTTACTGTGAACATTCTGTATGATAATGATAATTCTCTCATAGGTAATATAACATGATGGGATAGAGATAAGTCTGCTGGGGATAGGGTGTTACTCAGAGGTAATATGGACATAGTAAATACGAAATTTTTGTAGTAGAATGTTATTTGCTCAGAGGTTATGTGGACATGGCATTGATAGATTCTACGGGTGTATAGAACGACTCAGAGGTAATATGGACATGAAACATTCCATAGATAATTACGACAACATGAGATTTGTCATGGAAGAGATGTCTACTCAGAGGTAATATGGACATGGTAGGCATGAACTTCGTTGGGGTGTAGAAAAATAACTCAGAGGTAATATGGATGTGAAATATTTTCTACCGAGAAAATGAGGGGCGAATTCGTTAATAGAATTCATACACATTCACAGGGGATATAGAAATATATGCCAATTTATGCCTCATACATAGTATTTCATTAGGAATTTACCATTGACCGACATCATTAGCAAATCGCCGTTAGGTTTGGCCAACCGGTAAGCACCATTGGAGTAGACCATCTCTACGATGAACGGTCTTTCCCATTTGGGCTCAAACTTCCCAACAGTCTTATAAGTCATCACCATCGGTCTTCGGACTGATAAGATGAGGTCACCTTCTTGGAATGCCCTTTCTCGGACCTTTTTGTTGAAGGCCCCGAAAATTCGAGCTTGATAGAGTTTGATGCGTTGTTGAGCCAGCAGGCGCTTCTCGTCCAACACTTCCAGCTCCTGCAGCCGACGAAATTGATTGTCTTCGACTGTCAGCTGGATGGTTATAGCTACCCGTGGGGATATAATTTGGATTGTCAGAGGGAGTACCGCCTCCCTTTCGTAAACAAGTAAAAATGGCGTATTACCAATAGGTGTCCGAATGGTCGTAGGGTAAGCCCATTGACACTCGTTGAGCTTCTCGTTCCAGTCGCACTTATTGGAAGATACGACTTTCTTGAGCAACTTAACAATTGATTTGCTGAATGCTTCGGGTAGTCCATTCACTGCAGGATTGTAAGCTATTGACTCTACATTCTGTATCTGATTCTTATCACAGAACCGGTGGAATGTATGGCTTACGAACTGAGGGTCATTCCAAAATGGTAAATGACGTGATGCTTAACAAAGCTGATCACATTCGAGGTTTTTCCTCAGCTAGTAGCACTGCTTCCATCCACTTGGAAAAGTAGTTGATGGTGGCGAGGCTGAACCAGTGTCATTTGGAGGATGGAGGGCTGATTGGCCCGATGATGTCCATTCCTCATGCTTCAAATTGCCAAGCGGCCGCAGTGGGGTGTAAAAACTCAGAAGGTTGATCGATAAAGTCAGCATACAACTGACATACCCGGCATTTCTTAACATATTTTATGGCATCTGCCATCATGGTGGGCCAGTAATAGCCCATACGACATAGTCGATCCTGTAACTTAGGACAAGGCTGGTGAGCTCCGCAGGTGCCATTATGTGCCTTTCGGAGTGCTTCTGTCTTGGATAGACACTGCAAGAGAAGTCCATCGTATAAACAACGGTACATCATTTTATTAGCTCTGTCATAGAAGAACCGGAGCGAACGTCTCTTGATAGAAGTGACTTCCTTCGGGTCTTCGGGTAGGATTCCGTACGCTGCGTAGTCTATGAACGGAAATCGCCAGTCCCAAACGTCAACATTAGTGTCTACCTGTACAGAGTAGCTCAGATACATATGTAGATTATTCTTTAAACAGACTAGCTCCCGACCTATCACTGTAACAAAGTACTGGGTTCCGACAGGAGTTGCCAGAGAAGCGGCGAGACCGACGAGGGTGTTGGCCTCCAAGTTTTGCAATCGAGGTACATGTTCTATAAAAACCCCTGTAAAGGTGGAAATGATATCGATTTCTGCTTGATGGTAAGGATCAGATCTTTATGTCGGACCTCATATTGTCCTAGAACTAGGTTGATAATCAGCTTCGAGTCATCGTATGCCTCGATATAGTCTACCCCCAATTGTTTAGCGAGCTGGAGCCCAATGATGATAGCGTTGTACTCAGCAACATTATGGTGCATGACTCCATGATAGAATATGAGTGGTGGATAACCAGACCATCATGAGTGATGAGGACCACTCTGACTGTCACAACCTGCTCCCGAATAATCGGATACGAGTCGGACACGCCTAGCCTTCGTCGATAGACACGACGAAGTAAGCTGTACCAAGCTAGGAAAATCTAACCAGATAAACATAAATGTGCACAATCACAGCATCTAAAAACATTCCCAGAAGATCACTATAATCCATAAATCCATATATCATAAATGTACTAGAAATACTATGAACTCACAACATACAATATCTAGAAGAAAAGCTAACATAATCTAAACCTGAAACCTCATGTTAAGTCATGGCTCCATCCTGCTCAGCTAATATTCTTGGCTCTGGCCCATAGAGTAGAATGGTACCCTGCAAGTATACCTGCAACATATCCTAGTCAGGAGCGGAGCTAAGTATATCCAAGGAAATGAACATGAACATCATGGTATGAAAAGGAATACAGGAAAATATATAAAGTACGAGAAATGAGAACATGACATGAATACTGAAAGTGGATACAGGGAACATGAAATGAGTCCTGAACATGAAATACAACCTGAACATGAAATGTGCAATATTTTGAAATACATCCAGAGTGTGTGATCGGCTTGGGTAGATTAAATGAACATGAAATGGTACGACTTCAGTCCCGCGTGCACGATGCGGGGCCTAAGCTATTCACATGAATAGTAACACGGGTTTGATCACACATCTGTAGTATTTCCCCTCCCAGACATAAGTAAACTCAAGAAAATATGATACAAGACAATCTCGTGATATATCGTGTCAACAAGGAGATACAGGAATAATATACAAGACATGAGAAAATGAACAAATCTGAGACGTATACTTGCCTTGATCAGGGTGATCGTGTGGGATGTAAAGCTGAATATCCTTCTGTCAAGTAATTTGTAATATTTTATTAAGTTAATAGTTAACAACTAAATTTATTTAACATAAATATAAGTTACTAACTATTTCCTAGATTTATAGAACATGATATGGTTATCCTTATATCTAAACTTCTCCAATCATGGCACTCCTAGTTCATCTCACCTAATATTCCTAAACATGGCTGTTCTTATAGGTTATCACTATATTCTAGAATATTTATACATATGAACTACAAGTATTTAACTAAGGAAACAGGGCACTGGCAATTTAAAGTTAAAATCTCGAATAGGATTGATATAATGTCAGTCTCAGGAATCAGCCTTGGTAAGACTGATATACCAGTCCAGTCCATAAGACTGATACCCTACTGTCTAATCCTTCTTAGGGGTGATGTAGATCAGTTCTTACTAAGACTTGGATTAAATCAGTCATGTGATGGTACTGATACAATTCAATCCTAGCTAAGGCTGATATAAATCAGTCCTAAAGGCTACACATCCAATCCACTATCCTAGCCATCCACCTTGCAAATAGAAACATTCTAATTTCTCAGGTCACTGATATAATGGTTCAGTTCATAGGTGGGACTGATATACTACAGTTCAGTTTCAGAGATAGGACTGATGTAGGTCAGTCTTTCAGACATGACTTACCTATCAGTCATGAGCCCATGGCCAACTTGAGTCCCCCCAATTATATGTCAGCAACATCCAAGTTAGATTGTTTAAATGTTGACACTATACTACAGGTGTTCCTATCTTTATAAGTTAACCCTGGTTGCTACAGCCATTCATTCCTATTAGTCAATTCAGTCATGGCTTTTCATCAAAACAACCATTCCCAAAATTATTAGTTGAATAACTAACAAATTCCTATGGAGATACCAATCAAAATATTCCAATCTCGACCTCTCTTATCCCTGTCCCAGCTTCTGTTAACATGGTTAACAAAATTTAGACATACTCTCAAGGTTTCAATAATGAAACAAATCCATGCTAACTCATAAGTCAAGTATCTGTGAAACATCTGCTCTTAACAGAGTGGTACCCAAAGGAAACTATAAAATTGTTCAAAAGGACTCCTCAATTATCAGAGTTAAACTTAGAGAAATAAAGCCATTCTACTGTATTAGTAATAACCTGATACTCTAATCTCAGGTAAGATTCATGCGTCCAAAACCTCTTCTCAACTGTCTATCAGAGATCAAATGCTAAACAGTTCATAACATGAACTATCAGCAAAACACTACAGTCTTCTAAAATGAGTGAACATCCAGCTGGAATGAAGAAATAGGATTTATCCAATATCAAAATAATCCAGTTTTTCCCATAGGTCCAACATAAATCTTCAGCAAAAATATATGTTCCGACGTTGAACTCAAAATTTCTAAACAACATTTAAGCCTCACAATGCCTAAAAAAGAACAGAGCAAATGAAGAATTCGACAACCAGTACTGCCACTCCTCTCCCTGTTTCAACATCTACCCGACACAGCAACCAACTCGATCGTGAATCTAGTCACATAAGACGGCCCTGACACGACTATGAGTAGGCAAACACACAATGCGATTCCAACCCTTGCATTCGACCACAACCCCGTTCATTCTTCCAATACTCCTATCTAGAAGAACAATTAACAATAAAATTTTAGGAAAACAGAGCCATACCTGAGTGTAGGGAAACGTATCCTGAAGTAAGTACGTCCTTAGAAAATCAGACACAGTCTTCTTTGTGTCCGGTTAAGTCTCAGGTTCTACTGGGGCAAAATCAAACATGACCAAGGCAAACAGAACAAGAACAAAATAAGCCAACTCTCTAAAGTTCTCAAAAATATAGAAGAAAGAATCGAGAATCAAAGATTACACGAAATACTTACCAATTCCAATTGAATCCAAAAATCCACACGATCAAGGACACGAATGATCTCAAACTCTGATAAAATATAAACAAAACCAGAGATCGATTACTAAGTAAAATTCATCAGTACTTCGTCAATAAAAGATTCAGTGTTGAAACTTACTGAAATTTCGAGATCAAAACAAACCGAGGAAGAGTCCTGATCCTATGCTCCGATCGATCAAGCAGCAGAGTTTCTACACAATCCTTTGATCAGAAGGAAAATGAATCAAGAGAATTGAATCAGAGGATCCGACTTCATCAAGAGGTAGTTCTTGCGAAATCAAAATTACTTACTGAGGTTGGAATGAAACTCGAAGATAAGTCGATTCGCTCGCGTGAGATGAGGTGTGCAGCGTCGTTGCCGCCTGGTGTTGCTCGAAGACGGCTTAGTCGTTGCTCATCGCGGAACCGCTCGCCGGAGAGAGTTGTCCGCCACCGTCGCGGTGGTCGCAGTCGCGCGGAACTCAGCCGGAGATGGCTCAATCGCCGAAAAATTTCATCGAACGCCGTCATCATCATCATCATCTCTATCGCCATTGCTAGGGTTAGGGTTGGAAAAGAAATTTTGGGGAGGGAAAGAATGGAGCTCGAGAAAATTCTGGGAGAGAATGACTTTCTCTTTCCTGAGAGCTCTCAATTAAAGTTTAAGAGAAGGATAGGAAAATTACACAGAGCCCCCTCCACAAAATGGTTTTTAACAACTAGGCCCCTCCCCTTCCTATTAATTACATGAACTACCAAAAATCTGTTAGAGGTGGTTAAGAGTTGTTAGAAACCTTGGGGAACACTCCAAGTTGGTTACTAGAATCTTCCCTCTCCAAATCTCCCTTAGTAATTAGTAACTAATATTCTTCCTTAACATAATGATAAAATTAATAAGAATTTTAATACTTCTTGCAATTAATAACCATTCTCCAAAATTAAAATATCAAAAATATACTAAAATTCAATAAATTGGAAAGTGGGGTTACACTGACCCCTGCGATGATTTCGCCCTTGGGTCCTGTTCTTGAAGCACCGTCAAAGAACATCCGCCAGATGGGATTGTTTGAGACCGCATTTGACTCTAAGACCTCGTCAGGAATGTCGTCATAGAGCTTTGATGTTTCCGGTACGGGATGTCCTGCCAAGAAGTCGGCCAATGCTTGAGCTTTATCCGCCTTTATGGGACGAGCACCATGTAATAAGAGTCAAAAGGATTGCTTATGTGGCTAACCGCGAGTTTAGTGCCCCTGGTTTAGTCATGAGGACTCTGAGGGGATTGACTCGGAAGATGATGTGAATTGTCTGTCCCGCCACGTAATGGCGCATCTTTTGAATGGCGAAGAATAGTGTGAGACACTCCTTCCCCACAGGATTATACTGATGCTCAGTAGTAGTCATGGTCCTGCTAAGATAGTAGATCGCATGTTCGTGGCCTTCGTTGCTTCTCTGTGATAGCAAAGCACCGAGAGAGTAGTCCATGGCTCGGACATATAACAGAAAGGATCTTCCCGGGACTGTATCTACCAGGACTAGTGGGCTGGTGAGGTATTCTTGATGTCATCGAACGCGTGCTGACACTCTTCAGTCCAGGCATAAGAAACCCCTTTTTTTATTAGTTTAGTGAAGGGTTAGCATCATTCGGAGAGATTGCTACGAATCTTCTGATGTATGCCAATCGTTCCTGCAGACTTCGAAGCTCACAGAGATTCTTCGGGAGAGCCATGTCCATGATGGCTTTTGTCTTTTCGGGGTCGATGTGAATACCCTTAGCTGTGACGATAAAGCCCAAGAACTTGCCGCTGGAAACCCCCAGGAAAGACTTGGTTGGATTCATCTTAAGGTGATATGTCTGCATCAAATCAAACACCGTCCTTAAGTCATCTAAATAGCTAGTTTTCTTTCGGCTCTTAACGGTAATGTCATCAACATAACATTCTACCGTTTTTCAGAGGTGTTTATAGAATATGGTGCTCATAGCCTGCTGGTATGTTGCTCCGACATTCTTTAAACCAAAAGGCATCACTGTATAACAGTAGATTCCCTTTGGAGTCTGGAATGAAGTGTGCTTTTCATCCTCCAAAAACATTTTGATCTGGTTGTAACCTGAGAACCCATCCATGAATGATATATGCTCGAAACCATAAGTATTGTCGATCATCACGTCAGTGATTGGGAGGGAAAACTCGTCTTTTAGACAGGCCGAGTTGAGATCCCTAAAGTCTATGCAGACTCAAATGTTCCCATTCCTCTTAGTGACTGGGAAGATATTGGCCACCCAATCCGGATGTTTCTCCCCTCGGATGAAGCCACTTTCTATAAGTTTGTCGAATTCTTTCTTGATAGCATCTATGATATTGGGACGAAAGCGACGTTTGTAATGCCCCAGTCCCAAAATACGTAGGACTAGGAACATAAACATGCCAGCTGTATACATACGAAGTACGTGGCCTCGTATGTATAAATAAGCAGTAAAATGCAGTAAACCACAACTAACTAATCTTATCCACAGAATATAAAAGATATCATATAATAACCATAAATTGTCTTGGTACAATATGTTGGGTGGAGACACATTCACTACCAACCAAATAAAAGGAAAGAAGTACATGATATAAAATGATTTGACAAAAGTAGCAAGATAGATCCAAGACACGTCATCTTCGAATAAATGAAGAAGATCACGACCTCGGCTAGAATACCTTTAGAAGATATAAACACACACCTGGAGAGATAACCAGGTCCTCAGAGGGACGTAACAAGATACATAATAGTATGCCATATAAACTGAATAAATACTACTCAATAATAATAAGTAAGATCAGATCATATAATACCTCACCATTTGGATTAGCGTACCATTCCCCCAACCAAACAAGGACTGGAGATGGCACTCTAACCCATGATGAAGTATCTTTCCAAGTCTTGAATCCAATATGGTATCCGGACCCTAACAAGTTCAATACCTTCTTATTGGAGTAGTAAGGCACACCTACAACCAAACAAGGACAAGATGTGGTGAACTAATCCACGACAAGTATTGTTCCAAGCCACAGTCAAATACAAGTACCCAAACCAAGAGTCTAATACCTAACGGATAAGGGTGCCTAACCAATCTAAGTGTATGCAGTTTTAAGAACATCCTTCACGCATAGGCCCTAGCTAAAATGGGATCGGTATGGTCCCCCCTTGGGGCACCAGAGGCCCAATCAATAAGAGCATAACGTTCCACAGAACGCCAGTGGCCATCAGTAATCATGGGTAATCTCACCCGCATCTTCGACGGAGCTCACGGGTTACAAAAGGTAAAGTGCATAGTAGCCAATATGCTAAGGTATTGTCCTCTCCGCCCAATGCCTACTATGTTGTATCCACAACACAAAACCTCTATTAACCGCTAAGTCAACTAAGCATACAACCTATTAGCCGTTATTCCTATCGTACGGCTTATACGTACCGGTGGCCAGCCAGTCACGTATGTCCGAGTTCTACATGCGACTCGCAACTCCGTGGTAAAAATGTGTCAAAGCCTACACACAAAGGGTGGTCACTTAACTCTAAGTTCTATGTATAAGAAAATAGTACATAGCAGGAAATAGAACTAAACAGTAAAATTTTATCTACTTATGCCATGTATCACAGCTTATTTTGCAGAAAAATAAATAATGAATAAATGAATGAATATGAGCTAAAGTAAAAAAACAGCTAATGGCAAGGTATCTTGCCTGGTAGAGACTCCTGGTGTGGTGCGATGCTCATGGTGGCACAACATATGCCTCCAGTGATACAACTACGTAAGGAGATCTCTGATGATGGCATGGACTGTTCCATCGGGTCAAGAATGGTCAGGTTAGTTAGGGCTGACATAATGTAATCAAATTTTCGGAATAAGATAGAGAATATGAGTTGCCATGATCAAGAAACGGATAGTCGATAAGATTTGGAGAAGAAATACTTATACTATTTTTGTAAATATTTATACTATTATATATATATATATATATATAATATATATATATATATATATATATAATATATAATGTATGTATGTATGTATGTATATATTAGTAAAAATCGTTTTTAGGTAAATACTTTGAGAATATAAAAGTCGTTTTTAGGCAAAACTCTTAAGTTTGTAAAAATACGATTTAGGTAGAAGCTATATTTACTAGTGAAAATAATATTTGATAAATACTCAAAAATATTGAGAAATCATTTTAGACTAAGATTCTAAGTTTCGTAAATATATATTTTTCTAGTAGGAACATTACATCTTTTTGGACAATTAATTTTTAGTAAATATAATGTGTTTGAAATCTTAATTTATTGTTTTTTTATATATCTATTGCTATTAACAACCAATACAAAATAATAATAGTAAAAAAATAGTAGTAATAATATTAAAAATAATATTAATATTAATAATACATCTACTAACTATATTTTTATTACAAATCAATAAATAATAATAATAATAATAATAATGTTAATAATAATATCAGATAAAAATCTACAGACATTAACATTGAATGGCTTCTCTTGTAAAGAGAGCCATCCCCTCTCGAGTTGTGAAAGAATGGAATATATTAAAATATTCCAAGGTTTAAAGAAGGTGGAGAGAGTGTCTAAATAGCTGAAAAAATATTTTGGGTAAAGGAATTCAAAGGGAAAAGTGAACGGAAGAGGGAGGAGGTGGAGAGCTTGAAGATTCACCGGGGTGATCGGAACCTCGATGGGTGGCGCTGAGCAAGCGACGACGGCATGCCGGGCTGGACGGGGGGGGCAGGCGGCCACGAGCGGGACGGCAATAACTATGGGGATCAGGAACGGCGAGGATTGGGCGGATCTAACCGCTGGAAGCCAGCGTCCGATCACTTGTGATGGGAGGCACCCAGAAGGGGCGGTGGCACCGGCATCGGGGAAGCTGTGCTGGAGTGGCGCGGGCTGATGGCGAACTCGGGTCGGGATGGCCGGAGTTTGCTGGAGCGAAGGCTACGCGGCGGAGGGCGAGGTGAGTAGATGGTGGCGGTGATTTTTGGGTGTGTTTTTATGGTGGTAAAATTCTTGGAGGCTGTTGTGGCGGGGACGCCGGAATGGCGACGATGGTGATCGACGACGGCGTGGTTGCCATCGTCGGTCTGAGAGGGTGCTACCAGAGGGTTCTGTGGTGGTGTTGGGATACTTGGGGTTTGGGTGGCCGGTGACGGGGGCTACAGTTCGTGGGGAAGACGGAAGGTCGTGTCACGACCCGCACCCAGTGAAAGGGCACGAAAAGTGAAGTACGTCCAGCCTACGCCGCAGTATTGGCGGTAGAACGCTGTCCTGGGTCACAATATCTAACACAGTCTAGGATATGCTCCGAATGGAGAATAAATAATAAGTAACTCAATCACAACAACTAAGATGGAATAGAAGAATAAATCTCACGAGAGTCTCAGATATAGTAAAAGTCTTGGTGTAAAACCACCAGAACAAAATCTCAAAGTACAACTCATAATGTCTCAAATAAATAGATAATAAGATACAAAGTCTCAGCTAGACTATGGACAAGTCCTCAGCGACTGCTGGATCCTCCTACGGGTCCACGTCACCAGTGTCACCTAAGCCAGTGCCATAATAAGTAGGATAGAACTCCTCATCATCTCCCGTAAAATTTTCAACATGTCCAATCAGGACGAAACGAGCACATATCTCTCACAACAGATCATATCAGGATTTGACATATTAAGCAAGCTATAGAAAATTATACATGAAATGATGCAAAGAAATCAACAAGAGAGAGAATATCGAGACGAGATTAAATATGATAATAGAGAAATGTAACTATCTACGTGATTTAGAGCATAATTTGGTTATGTAAACAGGTTGGGTTGCACATGGATAAACTATGGAGTTGCACATGAATACCTACAGGAAATAATGATCACATAACCAACTACACTCACCCTGCCCCCAATCAATACACAAGGATCGAGTCATGATATGTTATTGCACATGAATAACAACTACTTATACATGGAGCTCATATGGTCATGAGTGTACATGAATAATATATGAGTGTATATGGATAAATATGAATACATGGAGTACATGATGAACACGATAAAGTACATAAACATGATATACTCGATGTATCCGAGGGGATAAAATCGCATGAAAAGATCCATAGGGTACTAATCTGTGTGAACATCGTGTCAGCATCAAGTATACTAGTCTATAACAAGAGAACATATCCAAACAAGTATGAAAAGGTCAGAGAATGTACTCGCCTGACAAACCAAGCTGCTGATGAGGAAGTGTAACCAAACTGGAGCAATATAAACCTATTTAAAGTATCCACAAGTCACAACAAGGTCCACAAGAACAAAAGAAATAGCTACAATGCAAGTCTACATGCTTCTGGTCTCGTTTGTTCAAAGTCAACCCTTGGTCAACTCTGGTCAACCCGGGTCAACACTGGTCAAACATGGTCAACAGTAGGTCAACTAATCCGTTTACTAATTTTAGGTCACACTCAAGTTTTCAAGTCATTTGGAGTTCGTTTGAGTCGATTTGGATCAAGTTTGACCCAAAGTTGACTTTTGTCAACTTGGTCAACTTGTCGGCCAATTCGACTAAACCAAGCTCTAAATGACGAACCTAAATTGTCACAACACTCCTATGGTCACAAACACAAACCTACCATCACATAAGGATATATATATCACACAACCACTAATATATATATAAAGACTTATGCATACGCACATATTATACATAACTTATGCAAGGATAGTTGTGAGGGGAGTACGGACTGTTGTTAAACTCCAGAAATCTGGAATCAACAGTCCCCAACTGAAATTTACTCAAAACCACAATATATACTATTATACATAGGCCTATATATATACAACTATGTATATACTCAAATGGAAAAAAGGAAGGGTTGGTTTTTGAAAAGGAAAAGCAATCCCAGACCTGGAACAAAGCATCTCAACCAAAAACTTACAATATAAACTATACATTAGATATATAGTTAAAGTATATATACTTATATGTATATTACCTATACATAGGTAGAAAACCCATATATAGCCATAATAGATAAATAAAAAGGATATAAAACCAATGACTCATTCCCTACAGTCCCAAATCCTTATGAATAAACCGAAAACTCAGAAATTGAAGTTAAAAAGTTAAGAAATCAAAATGTACCTTTTCTATTCAATTTTTGAAAGCCGAAAAACCTATTTTTGACAAATCAACCCAAATCACAAAATACTCCACAATAAATCATGAAACGTGACACACATATTAGTCTCGACATACGTGACATGCTCGGACACTCACAGAGTCAAAACCGTGTCAGTGTCGTGTCCGTGGAGTGCGTATCAGAAAACCGATACCGCGTGTCGAAGAGAGCGTTCTCGCTCGATTGTGCGTCGTACGCACAACGAGAAGCCTCAAGCTCGTGCACACGGCTAGGTAGGGTCACGGGGTAGGTCTAGGACACGTCAACATGACACGAAGTTGTAGTGACGTGACGCAATGGCCCATGCACAATGCGCGGCCTGTGCGCGCTGGTGCGCGGCCTGTGCGCGTGTGGCGCGCGCATGCGCGCGCGCGTACGCCTCGTGCGCGCGGGTCGTCGCTCGTGGCTCGCATGTGGGGCCACTTCGCGACTCGGGGTCGACCCCCTTGGTAGTATAGGTATAGGGCTATGTGTCTGAAATCCTGGAATGGTCCCTCGTCGCGTCGTGTGCGCGTACGAAGAGCGTTTCAGTCCCGAATTTTCAGCCGGGTTCACAAAATGGCTGAACAGTGCACGACGAATAACTCCGCGCTCGCTCAACGAAACACTATAAAATTTTAGGAGCATATGGACAGATGTTGCCCCCACGTGCACACAAAATTTTACGCAAAACGGAGCTCTGTGGTCGAGTTACGACGCATAGACAGCAGGGCATGCACGAGCCTCGTGCACGTGTGTCCGCATCCGAATCGACACCGAAATCGTGTCGACTCTCGATCCGTCTTCATGAAAGTTATTACAAATAATTTTAGCAAGATTTTCGTGAAGATAGAATCGAAAATAGCAACTTTCTATCCTAAGCGACATTTCGTCGAACACGTGCCGTAGAGGACCGACACGTGTCCGATACCGCTATCAAACAAAGTCAAAATCCAACCAAACTTCAGGGACATGTCAAGGGACCTATATGGATGCAATAACAAAGAAAAATTCAGAAGAATAAAGGTAGAACGAGTTTTACCTGTTGGGTGTCGGAAACCCAATGAAAGTAAGTCCTCGAACGCTTTGTAGGCCGATTTCCCCGAGCAAATGCCTTCAACTCCTTGCTAGCAATACTCCAACAAGTTCTCCTCTTCCCCACGAGCGCAACAGAATTCGTTTGAAGTGAAACGAACTCCGAATGCGAAAGTTAGGGTTTGGAGAAGGTGAGAAAAAAGGGGGTTTCACTTGGAGGCTACGTGCTATCTCACAAAAGTAAAAAGAAGGGGGGCTGTTGTGGCCGGCCATAGGAGGGGGTATTAGGGTTAGGGTTTGCACATGGGCCAAGCACTCTCAAGTTGCAAGAAGGTCCATGTCAAAAAGGCTTTAAAAGGCTTAATGCAAAAAAAAAGACTTAAAAATCATTTAAACCACTCCAAAAATAGAGATTAAATTTAAATAATTTTTAAAAACCAAAATGTGAATTTTAATTACATTATTAGGCTTCTAGTGAAGGTTGACTAAGGTCAAACTACTTATACTACCAAGTCACCAGTCTACAACCAATCAAATCATACTGTAATCAATCTAATTAATAAATAGATAAAAATTCAAATAAAAATCATAAAATTCAAATAAATCACAATTACTAAAATATCCTTGAAATTAAAAAGTGAGTGTGACAGGTCAAAGTGACGACGGTGGTTGGTGTGGGTAAAGTGGGTGGTGGCGGTGACTGGGATGGTGGCGGTGGTGCTGGCAGCGGGTGCTACGGCTCGAGGTCTGGGATGATGATGGCTGGAACGACAGTGTGTCGCAGGGGACGGAGTCGGGCGGTGGAGGTTGTGGTGCCGAAGGTTGCGGCGGAGGCGATGCAGCGGGTTTCGAGCAGCAAACGGGGACAGGGTTAGATTAGGTTGGGTCAGTGAGTGTCCGACACAACAAAGGAGGGGTTGGGAGAAGTGTCATGCGAGACACGGGATGGGTTGGCATCCGAGGTTGTCGGACACGGAAAATTTATATACTTGTATAAGGGAATAAATAGTGGATGAGGTAGGGGACACGGACACGATTCACCAACTTGGGTTGTAGAATTTGGAGTTGGAATTTTTATGGAAAAGAGTAAAGGAGCCTCTCCTTATATAGGAGGTGGTGGTCCTAGATAGATATGGACTAGAAAACTCAAATCCCCTTTAGATAATTTAATATTAATTTAAATAGATTTAAAACAAATTCAATCCAAATCCGAATCAAATTTAAATCTAAGAAAATCTATCTTTACATTAAACATAGAATCCATAAAATACATTCAAATTTATAAATCATAATAATTAATCTAAATATCAATCAAACAAATTTTAAAAATATATTTTTATGAACACTAAAATTATAATAATAATTAATTTTAAAAATTCATAATAAGTATTTAAATATTAATAGAAAATAACTTAAAATACCTTTTTGCAAATAAATAAAGTAATATCAATTAGTTTTTGAAACTCAAAATATGCATGAAAATAATTTCCTTGTACCTTGCATGTAAAATAGAATAAAAATATTATTTCTCTAAATCATTACTTATACTTGTATAAATAAAATTATTTTTATAGTAATGAAAATAAAACATTTACCTAAATTTTTGTGGAAAAATATTTATATACAAATTATTTACTCTTTATGTATTTCTAAAATAAAACTATTTACTATATTTATGAAACCTAAAATAAACTCTTTATGTAAAATAACTAAATAAATAAATATCACGTATGTACGTACTCGTACTTGTCGTATATATATCCGCATAAAACAAAAAAATGTAGTAAAATTTTAGAAGGTTCACAACGTTATTGCTATTTGACAGGTTTAGCGTTGGGCAGGATGTTGAGGCGGGGCATCGCGACTTGCGGGTCTAATCCCGGCATGTCTTCGTAGCTGTAACTACCACTTTTCTAAAATAAGGGTATTTTTGAACTTTTTTGAAAATTAGTATTTTAGTTATTGGTTAATAGATTAAATAATGTTAGTAATATAAATTTGGTGAATTTTGATTATTTTAATATTATTTTATTTAATGTATTGTGATTTTGTCATTAGCTAGTGAAACCTTAGAACTACTTTGCCTAGAGACTAACCATGATCCTTGGGACCTAACTAATAGACTTAGACTAGTTAGTAGGACTCTAATTATATTAGAATGACTAATAGAGGTTAGTTGTGACTTGAATTAATAAACCACCTTCGGGTCTTTCCTTAAAAGGCTTGAAATGACACATTAGAAGAGACCCTTAGCCATTGTAGCCAACCAAACCCTAGCCCGACCAAGGTGGCCGACCATAGCAGCCTAGTGTAGCCCCCTATTTCTATATAGTCATCATTAGCCTACTTCTTCTCCTCTTTTATTGAAACCCTAACCCTAATTTGTGTTCTTCCCCAAATTTGCCTCTATTCCTCAAATCAACTCCAAATTCATCCAAATCAATTACAAACTCCTCCACTTGAAGAGAGGTCTCTATTGGTTAGCTAGGAAGGATTTGGAGTAATTTGACCATTGGAGCTTGGTGGGAGATTTATTCTAGGATTTGCATTAGGATTTCAACTCCCAATTGGTAAGAATATCTAAACCTCTTTTAATTTTTATTTTCTTTTCATAGATGCATTCATTTAAGGTTTCCCTAGCATTAGGTTTAAATTTGGTTCGAATTCGAACTCATTTGAGGTGCGTATCGCTAGAGTATCGGATACGTATCTCAAGTGTTCGATGAAATGCTCCATAGGATGTTTTGATCTCCAATTTCTGAAATAATTACATATTTGTGAGCTAATATACTTTGGATTATATATGTATGGGACTGAGTTGAAATTGATGTGATTTGATAGGTGATTTTAGACACGGGGACACACGGCCAGGAATTGGCCTGAACATTACCATGCCCTGCTACTGGGGGCCATGTTCTTCACTGTTACGCATTGGTTTCACTACCAAATCACTTTGGTAGGTAGGCTAGGTGACTGACGGGAGGTTTTGGGCTTAGGGATTCAGGCCATGGCCAATTCAAGCCTTGGCTTGACCTGCAAGCTCCCTACTGTGCAGTCGAGCCATGCTTTCGTCTGTTCCCTTGCATGCTTGCTGTGCAGACCCTTGTTTTGGGTTACAACCATCTGATGTTCACTCCTAAAAACCCTATAAGCATAGCCTTACATGCTACACTGGCCACATTGCTCATAATTGTAATCGAGCACTGGTTGTTCACTGCATATTCCCTTTTCATATACTGCTCTGATATACTGGCTTAACCATGTCATTCACCACTGCACTTCTTATCTGATCCATTGTATTATCTGAAATTGGCATTGCTGTGCCACACACAGACACACTTTCACATATATTACACTAAGTGCCATCTGTATTCATACACAACCTGCATCCACAAATGCTCTGTAACCTACATTCAAACTCACTTCATTACACTGACTTGCACTTCACTTATTTGCACCTCAAATTTGAATGTATATTGCACCTGCACATTTTATTACATATCCATACTGCATGCATCTGTCGATAGGGAATTCACTGCATCACTATCCCACACACCCAAGCATTCACTAGTAGCATTGTGTAACACCCAGTTTCTGAAATGAGGGTATTTTTGAAATTTTATATTTATAATCACTATTTATTGCATTTAAATCACATTATGATTTTTGGTAATTTTAAAAATCAATTTTAAAAAACCATTTTGATCAATGACTTGTGATTTTTGAAGTTTACTAGTGTAACCCTAGAGACTGCATGACCTAGAGCCTAACCATGTCATTAGGATGATTTATTTTATTTTTTACTTTTGAGCATGAGGGTATTTTGGTCATTTGGCCTCTTTGAATTATTTTATGATTTATTGCATTGGTGATTGTTAATTTGACTTTTGCTAGCTGTGACTTAAGAGATTGTCCTAGACTTTGACCTAGACTTTGGTGACCTAGTTAACATGGTATGGACCCTAATCTAACTTAAGTTGGTCTTGGTTAACTTAAGTTGGCTAAGTTTCATGAAGAGAGTAGGAAGATTTTTGCATTGGACCAAGGGCTAAGGACTTGAGCTAGTTAGCTAGCAAACTTGGCCCATGGCCCATGACTTGAAACCCTAACCCTAATTTCATACATTATGACCAGCCACTAGGGCTCCTCCTTCCCTATAAATATTCTCCTAATTAGTTCTTGCCTCTTTTGTATCATTTCAACACATAGGAAAGGAAAGGTTTGTTCATTCTTCCCCAATCAATAGATTTCTCATTTTAAATCCTTGTTAACTCTAGTTTCTTGCATTAGAGCCTAATACCCTTCTATTTCCTGTTTATGGAAAGTAATTCCAGATTTTGAGCAATTTGGGGATCCGAGCTAGAAAGGAGGAACACTTCATTTTGGGACTTTTTCTTGCTATTTGCACCTATAGATAAAACCCCTTAAATTGTAATATTATTCTAATTTCTTTGCATATTAGGCTAGATCTAGGTGTCCCCTAGCTGTCTCTAGAATTTGGGTGGATTTCGTGTCAGTTTGGTGTCCGTATCGGACACGTGTCTATGTGTATGTTTATGTGTTTGACAAAATATCTCAAAGAACTTTTTATTCTTTTTTTTTTTGAAAACTAATTGAGCAATTTTGTAGCCCTATATGTGGGCTTTGATTTTGCGTTTGACTGAGCACACATCGTGTCCCTTTTCGTGTCCAAAATTGGACACGAACACGTGTACGAGGCCCCGGTGCGCTGCCCTGCTGCTCAGGCTTGCTGTGGGACACGACCCGACGACTCAGGCTGTAATTTTTGGTGGACACGTGGGCCTAGTGTCTGCCATCATCCACACAAAATTTGAGATGATTTCGTTGAGCGGATTGGAAGAAATCCCGACAGCACTGTCTCGACCACACACACACGCACGGATTTTCACCCCTGATACGCACTCACACACACGACACGACACCACATGGACACGGTGCAGGGCCATAGACATGTATCCCTATATGGGGCGAACACGTGAGCATGAGCACGAGTCGTGTCGTGTCCTGTGTCGTGTGCACGAGGCCGTATCCTCGCTGCACGAGGACACTCTGATGCTGTTTCATGACTTTCAGTTTTTAGAATTCTTGGACACTTCGTGTCCCAATTCCTAGACACATTGGGACACTTGGATGTGCATGACATGTCCCCATGTTTGTACCCCCTGACACACGAATGTTCATTAGGTTTTTGATTTGGTTTTTGGTTTAAAAAAAGAGGTTTTCTAATACCTGTTTTAAATGATAGTTTCAAATGAGTTAAAAAGGGTGAATTCGAAATTGGATTTCAAATGAGATTCAATCCTCATTGCCTGAGATTAGTTTGTATTTTAATTTGGTTTTCATGATTTATAGGTTCTTCGAATGAGTAAGATTTACTGAAATTTGTTCAGTTGACAGGTTTGAGATGAGTTGTGTTGGGTTTTTTATGGATTACACTATTTTCTTTACATTTTGTAGTTTAAGTTAATTTAATATTTGAGTATGTAATCTGAGAATTAGCCCACCATGTTGGGGTTTATAATGGCATAGAAATTTAGTTTTAAATTGCATTTGGCTTTCGAATTTACATTTAACTATTTGACTGATACACTCACATTGCAAGTTGTTATGATAATACACTGTTTTCCCTATGATTTCACTCATTCACTGTAACATGAGATTGGACACTGTCATGAGTGTAATGACTTGTTGATTTGGTTTTATTTCAATGGTGTTCACCTGTGTAAGACTGAGTTAGTTGCAATAGGAATCATGATGGTATTGATAAATAGGTTTTTTGATTCCAGCATTAGGACTATCTAAACTGAGAACATAATATTCACTCTCACACACACACTCATGCATTGACACATCCCCTTGACACTTGGACTCACATATTGCCTTGATTTTAGTTTTCCTAATTCATACTATGTTCATAACCCACATACACATCACTGTCATGCAAATCCATACACACACATGCCTAAACCTGAACCCCATTCTCTATTTTCCTAAACACACACAACCTTAGCCAATGTATCACACACACATATCCCCATTCTTCTCTAACATGTTCTGCTATAGGTTCAGATTTCTCCTCATGTCCCAACCTCTTCTATGTTCTGTCCCTTGTAGATGTGGCAGCCCATATATCCTTAATTGACTAGCCCTATAGTAGATTCTGCCCCTGCACCTAAGAATGTTATGTCCTACATCCAGTGAACAAGTTAACTTTATGTTGCAGTCCACATTAAGCATGATTCAGTCCATAACATTATTCAGCCCATGGTTTATGCCATCAGTCCCTTACCTTTGTAGCTGTCCACATTGTCATTTCAGTCCATGCTTGGACACTCAATTACTGTCCATGTAATGGGCTTCAGTCCTCTTTTACAAATTAAGAAGTTCAGTCCACCTATTACCTATAGCAGTCCAGGTTGACCCCCATATTCCTGTAGATTCACCCTTGCATATATTCTTGCATTCACTGCATCTTGAGTTATTCAATACATACCTGCATACATCATTCCTATATTGTATATCCCTATACTTCACTACATATTACCCTTGTCATTCTCAGTTTGGTATTGTATTTTCTTTCGGTTGCAATGCCCTCTCATATTTATTGAACTGTGACTTGGTTGATACTAGTTGGGTTCTTGATATTTTCTCTGGTTCTTCATTATGAACCTTGAGTGTTCACTTCCAGTTTTTACTGGTAGGTGTTCTCAGGTTTTGGGCATTTCCAGTTTGGGTTCCTTGTGTTCATGTATGGCTTCATGTATTGATATTCATTTCAGTTTTGGACTGGACAGTCCCTACCTTCCTATTTCATTTTCTTCCCTTTTTCCTTCCCTTTACCTTGTGTGCATCCTATATACTCTATATATTTTGGTAGATACTACTGACTATATATATATATATATATATATATATATATATATATATTTTTATATATATATATATATATATATATATATATATATATATATATATATATATATATATATATATATATATATATATATATATATATATATATTATAGGTATCTTCCCTATAGCTGATTTCATACGTTATATCTATATGTGATGTTTTCCTTTTTGTTGTTGAGTTGGTAGTGTTGGCTATAAGGTTGGTTTAAGGTATAGGTTGTGCTAGTATTTTAGCCTATAGTTGATATAGGTTAGAATAGCCTAGTATATGTTGTTTAGGTCTAGAGTTGACCAATAGTTGGACCAAGGTTGTTAAGTATAAGTTCCAAAACCCTAGAATTGACCAAGGTTTGACCCAATAGTTCAGGATTGACTAGAGTTGACCAAAGTCAACGTTGAGCCTAGATTTGACCAATTGACCTAGTCTGACTAGATGTTGACTTGGGTTGACTCGTAGTTGACCAAGTTTGACTTGGACCTAGTTTGACCTAGACAGTTGACCAGGTTTGACTTAGAGTTGACTTTGACCTAGTTTGACCTAGAAATCATGTAGTTTGCGTTGTAGCTTTTATTTTTCTTGTATTGAACATGTCATAACCCATATTACTCTGTTTAGGACATTGTGACTCCGGTGCAGACATCTGATATTACACTACTCTTTTCAGAGTAGCAGTCGAGTACATTCTCTGATAGTTCTCTCATTATTTGTCAATTACTGTACTTCAATTCTAGTTAGTTGTATGCGATTCTCTGTTACAATACGTATGAATATTTCTGGATTCATGTATGCGACACACATACCATATTGTCTGGCCTCTATTACTGGTATTATCAGGTCTGGCTTCTATTAATGGAATCACCTACTGGAATCACCCTGGAATTACTTGCTGGTATCATCATATTTGGCTGGACTCATCTCGATTCTCGTGTCGTATTCTGGATTCACTTATACTGGCTGGAAGGGGAAATACTTGAGTAAGACATGTAGATATACCCCAATTCTAGAATTACCCCACATGCTGGAATCAAACTGGAATGATAGCCATCTCACACCCGGCCGAGTGTGTGATGTGCCGGATTACCTATAGCCGTTTACATGTCGATCTCGGTAATTTAAAACACACTATTAGAATATAGTCTGGACTTACCCTGGAATCTTTGATCACTGACTGGAATCATCTTATACTGGACTCATCTTGTACTAGAATCACCTGGTATCAGATTCATGTTGTCTGGACTTACTTGGTTTTATACTTGTTTACATTTACTATCTGGACTTATACCATGTTACTCTAGTTCAGCTAGATTCTATTTTGCAGTCTTTATTGCCATGATTCTTCTCTTATTTTAGTTACCTTACTTTCCTTGTACTTTATCTGTCTCTATATACCATCATCTGAATATAAATTGCTATGCTCATCAATACAACTGTCTAAAACTACTTTATAATTCTCTGTCATTTACTTGGGTTTTCTAGATGAGATGTGCTCATTTATGTCCTAACTGGACCTGTTGAAATTTTACAGATGATTGCCCAGAGGACACTTGCCCTACTCATTATGGACCGGACGAGGGATTAGCCACCTTTGGTCTCGACACTTAGCAGTGATCGGGATACAGTTTTAGACTTGCATTAGTTCTAGTTTTGGACTTATTGTATTTGAATTGAGACTTGTGTTGTAGAGATTTTGTTATTTTTACAGTAGTTATCTTTCAATTTCTTAGTTATTTCTTCGGTGTTATCTTATCGTGCTTAGACTGTGATTGAGTTACAATATCTTATACTTGTCCTCCGTTCGGAGTTGAGATTTTGACAAGTACATTATATAATTGCGTGAGTTGATGTTTAGATAGTGACCTAGAATAGCGTTCTACCGCCGACACTGCGGCATAGGTTGGGCATTGTTACGTACTCGTACCCTCACAGTGGGTGCGGGTCGTGACACATTGCCCCTTACCTTATACTTCTGATACCTGATTTGGTATCAGAAGCACTTGTTTGTACACTGCATCTCTGTATTGCACATTGCATTCTGACTTGCAAACACATCTGCAATTGGAATGTCCTGCACTCCCACCCACTGCACATAGGGAGCTTATGTCTTAATGTCAAGTGCAGATGAGTGAATTCAAGTCCAGACTTGAATTCACAAGTTACTGCACAATGTTTTAATTAACCACTGCATCTTCTTCATTATAGCCTATTTTTGTATCACCTTTCTTAGCATACTATACATTTCCTGCATCACATGATCTGTCTACTTGGAGTTAGAGAACTGTCATGTACCCTGCATATGTACAGTCTAATTTTTTGATTCATTTGAAGCATCTGCCTTTGATCAGTTATTCAGTCACTCATCCAAGTGTATGTGTCATGTCATGTCCTGTGTCAAGATCCCAATCACTTATAGTATCCTGTCCTACAAATCAAAGGCATTTCAGACTCTTGTATTGCACATCATATTATACATTACACTGTATTTCCTTATTTCAGTCAAACCATCATCCACTACATGAATCACTAAACCCCAAATCATTCTCTGCATTCCTGTGCATCCTAATTAACCAACTGTAATTCATATTCTTCACACACCTGTCCTTCATTACCTGATATGTATCCTGCATACCCTTCATTCCATCACTGTAATTATTATACTACACATATACTCTGATACAAGCCACGTATCAGAGCTTGTAATATCCACATGCATGCACTTGTGCATATCCTTGCATCAACCCACTGTTTGAGACACTAAATTTAGCTGTGCAGACATTGAGTGATGTCCTGCGTACTTACCTGCATTTGGAAACACACCAATTGCATACACTTTTTGATCCCCTGCTATGTCTTGATGATTTAGTCATATGTTAGATATTTCATATTTGTTCTGCTCGAGAGTATCAATCCATTCCATAATTAAACTCAGTCCATACTTGAATGCATTAATAAATAGGATGTTATGTAGCTCATTCATTAGTTTTAGTTCACATCTACCTACTGGTTCAGTCGACATATAAATGCCCTGTCCATTTATGTTCCCATCTGTAACTCAGATGTTGTTCTCCATCACCAAATAACCTTTCCATTTGAATAAGTTTTGTCCCTGTATTATGGGTTTAATGATCCAATACTCTTCATTCTTCTTGTTCAGCCAATCATTACCTTTGGAGACAAATTCCTTTAGTACTAAGCATTTCCCCTTATTTATGTTCTGTCCTATTTTACCTTGTCAGTTCCCTTCCATGATAGTCTATCTGTATCTTATATGTTGACCCCATTGTTGGCCCAATGATTACATCGTGTTTTTGAATATGGCTAATCAGTTAAGTTTAACATAATGATGTCACTAATATTCATATACTCACTATCATGTTGCTACTTAAACTTAGCATTGTCCTAATTGTCCTATATTATATTGCTATGCTTGTATCGTACTGTAACATATTTTGCTGGCCTAACATGTATTTGTAGACATGCAGTAAGCATGATCAAACCAGGACATAGGCAATAAAGAATTAATGATGGACCAAAGACGGCGTCATACAAAGAGATTTCTTCGAATCGCCTAGCGACCTATCTGGGGCCTCGCATCGGGGGTTCCGCTGCCCGGTCAGCGGACAGGGGTCGAGGGGGCAGCGCCCCCCGTCAGGGGTTCGGGGGCGAAGGCCCCGAAAGGTATTCAGATTTCCAGATCTGCTTATCTTTGGACGACTGTAGTCAAGGAAAAAGACGTCTTCAGGACTGCTCAAATATCAGAAAAAAGGCGTCATCAAAGGGCTCTTGGTTTTCCTACTTGTTCTAAGTCTGTAATCTTCAATTTATTGAGTCTAGGTGAATGTGTACGTTGAGTCGCACTGAGTCATCTCAACCCCTAGACATATCTCTCCAAGCTCTACCATAAAAATAGACCAATTCCTGAACCAAGCCCAAGCTCCACAAAGCCCAAAAGCCCAAAGGCCATTCTGCCACCTATGAGGCAGAGTTCAGGCCGAACTCTGCCCCCACACAGAGTTCGGGCCGAACTCTGTCCCCTGATTTCCAGGAACTAATTTTTAGGGTTACCAATTGCTAGCTGGTACAACGACCATATTTTTGAATTTTAAGGACAGAATTCTGGCCGAATTCTGCCTTCCAGACTAGTATATATAGGGCATGATTTCAACCATTTTCATTCATCTCTTCATCATCTTTCTATCTCTCACTCTCAATCATCTAAGCCTTATACTACCTAAGCCTTACTCTTCCAATCTACTAGCCACAAAACTTCCTAAGCACCAAGGTGCTCAAGTACGATTCAGCTAGAAGTTTTTGTGCAAGAGTTGAAAAGAAAAGTCACTTAGACAATTCCATGTTTCGCCACCTGCGAATCTGTAAGAAGTTGGCGTGCTCTTCTGAGTAAAGGCACGTGGTTGTACACTATTTCATAAATAGTGGATTTCAATCCTGAGCTAGAGTTCTCAGGCCTGGACTAGTCCTCCACGAGGGAAACCAGGTTAAAACTGCTGTGTTTGCGTATGCTCTTCTGATCTTTATTTACTTCCGTATTTCTCTCTGATTTATTTACTATCTTGATAGTTGTTTTGTGAAGGTGATATAGAGTTAATTTTTATTTGGTGATTATCGACACAGACTCTATTCACCCCCCTCTAGAGTTGCCTACACGTTATTTCACCCATATGTTAGATTAATTCCCTGTCCCTTTATTGTTCAGGCCATATTATCATTTGTTTAGTTCTCTTAGGTTACCCCTTAGTAGCAATAAATGTATAGGCAGGTTATGAGCTTAAATGTTGGAAAATTCTTGGGTTCAGCCCCAATTCTTAGTGCAGTCCACTACTTTCAATTGTTGCAATCCATGAACCAATCTACCATTTCATGTTTTCTTGACACATCTAAGTGCATGTTTGCATATGTTTTGGGAAGGGTATGATAAGCATGGTGGTTGGTAATAGTTGCTAGTATCATGATATAGGTTATAAGGATAATTGAGATATGGTATATATATATATATATATATATATATATATATATATATATATAGACTATAGGAAAAAATATATATATACTTAGACTATAGGATGAGTTGGATGTAGAGTTTGATTTGATAGTTAACCTTGACTGTGTTAACCCATAGTTAAACCTAGATAGACAGTTGACCAATAGTCCAAATTGCCTTAGTTTGACTAAGAGTTGACCCGAGTTGACTTTGGGTTGACTTTGACCTAGAGAGGCCTAGTATCAAGTAGAAGGCATTGTATATTTCAAGTATTCAATATTGGACTCATTATAACCTGTATTTCTCTAAATAGGACTCTGTTACTCTAGTTCAGACATCTATTCACATCTGTTGCTCAGGTTATCAGGCGAGTATATTCTCTGTTAGTTTTCATTCATGATAGTATCTATATTGCCTGCTTTAGACTACTTTACTTGATGCTGACACATTGTTATCACGGACTAGTACTCTATGGATCTTGTCATGCGATGTTTTCCCCTCAGCGGATACATTGGGTATTTTATGTTCATGTACTTTACCATGGCATCGTGTACTCCTTGTATTCGTATTATTCGTGTACAAATCGTGTGCTCTCATGTACTCTCGTGTGCTCACATGTGTCTATTGTACAAAACTAACCATCGTGTACGTAACATAACTTAGTCGAATCCATGTGTATTGATCGAGGCGGAGGAGTAGAAGTGATCATGTGATTAAACCCCTTAGTGTAACTCGTGTACATGTACATTATACCCCCACGTATAATGGAGACTCTGTAGAATACATCGTGTACAAACCTAAACCAGTCACGTAATCATCTTGTGCTCTAAAATACTTATATTTATTATAGTTCATAGTTTCTTTATTATATTTCATATACTCAGTTTACTTATCCATATCTCTTGTATTCCTCTACTTCTCTTACAACACGTCATGTATTTTATTCTACTGTTAGATCTATATTTCCTACCATGTTTTGGAACTGCTTTCAGAGATATGTGCTCATTCCCGTCCTGACAGGATAACATTAAAAATTTTATAGATAACTTGGAGGATTCCAGCTAGCCTAGAGGAGACACCAGTAGAGCTTGGAGTAGATTGTTAGGTTCTTGTCTAGTTGTAGTTTTTAGTTATTTCATAAGATGTACTTATTTCATACTCTGTATGTGTAGTGATGATAACACTTAAACTTCCTCAAATCTGGTTTTGTATTAAACTTTGTGATCATTCTATCTATTCCATTTCGTACTGATTATCTCTCCTAGAAATTTTGTGATTGAGTTGTATCCTTCTGTGATTGTCCTCCATTTGGAGAGTATATTATGTTGTGCATATTTTGTGATTGAGACCTAGGATAGAGTTCTACCGCCGACACTACGGCGTAGGCTGGACGTACCCACGTACTCGTGCCCCTAAATCGGGAGCAGGTTGTGACAATAGCTCCAAGCAAAGACATTGATGTACTCTCGGTTAAGCTAAATCAGAGATTCTATGTCTTCTCCAGTCAAGCTTTTGCTAATGAATATGGGTTTAGCGGAAGCCTGATCTCCTAGTTCGACTTGAACGACTTCGTCTTCGATGGGAGGTTCTCTCTGTTTGAAGCTCCACTCCCATTGGGATCCTAGGCATTGAGCCGAGGGCTCATCCTCAAATAATTCGATCATCTGGTCTTCGTCCTCGATTGGGGATCTGCAGAGACCATATTGACGGACAGTATCTTCTTGAAGGCTTGATCGATGCTGGTGTCAGAGTCCCAGGTTGAGGAATCAGAGGAGTAAGAATGTATCATGGCCTCCATCTCGAAGCTCTCCAAATTTGTTGCGGGTGTAACATAACCCAACCCCCGGCGAGTACGCTGGTAGTAATTTTGGGACTTTCCCTTTGGAGCACGAAGCCGTAAGGGGAGGCGTCATCCTCTACCATAGTTCAATCTTCTGTCGTTGTTCAAGTCATAACCCATCTTCTGGATAAGGTGTTTGGCTTGAGCAGTGTAATGGTAGAGCTGCATCTTGCCATTGTTAGGCTCTGGTTCTGCAGGAGTAGGTCTCTGAGGATGTTCTACTCGACCGAATATGATGGGTTTCTCATATTTCTTCCTTGCTGGAACCAAAAAGTAAGCATCTTAGGAAGAGACAACTCAGCTTGCCATATGAGCAGTTGTGACTTGGGTTTGCAACATATACAGAGCATTGTCTAAGAAATACATGGTGTTCCAATGGGCACAAGAGTAATTCAAAGGCAACTTTCTATTAATAAAAAACAAAATTTTATCCCGAAGGATTACATCATCTAGAGAATGCGCCTCAACATTGGCGCATATGTAGTCCCCTAACTCCTCAGTGGTGAGAACCGGGGCTGCCATGGGAGTAGGTGGAAGTGGTCTCCGCTTCAGCTTGACTACCAAGGGTGCTGGAGCCGAAGATTCCTGAGACTTTAAGGTTGCCTTTGAGCCTCTTCGGGGGAGCTTGATTCAAATGGGCTCCTAGCTGGCAGTTGACGTCATCGGGGATGAGTAAGCAGGTGCTTTTTCTCGAAGTTTGATGACAAGAGGTACTGGTGTCTGGAAAGGTTTTTCTCTTAATTGAACCTTCAAAGGTTCTTCGACAACATTTGTGCTTTCTGATGCGGTTTATGCCTCATCGTCGGCATCATTAGTGTCGTCATCCCAAGGACTGACTTGTACAGATCAGCGTCAGTACAGTATGCTTCGAGACCTCAAAACGGGTCGATGTCAGCAAACTCAGTCTTGATAGTCTCATCGCTGGCCACATACTTCATACATTGATGGAGGGTGGAGGGTACAGTCATATATTCATGGATCCATGGTCGTCCTAACATCAAGTTGTAGTTTATGTCGACATCAATGACATAACAAGTCACGTCTATTTGGAGATCGCCTATCTGGCATTTTAGACGAATCTTGCCCAAGGGCTCACTCTTTCTAGCATTGAAACCGCTGATTGTAGTGTTCGACATGGTAAGATGATGCATCAAAATCCCCAAAGTTTGGAGTAAACTATGAGGGATTATGCTGAGAGAAAAGCCCTGGTCGATGTGGATGCGATTGAACTTAATGGCACCAACATACCCCGTGTAGTACAGGGGCCTATTGTGCCGGTTGTTCTTCAGTAACATGTCCTGCTCAGTGAAGGTGATGTTATAAATCACCTCGACCACGCTATGGTAATGTGGGCACACGACAGGGTCCTCCCTGGGTGGTTGCACCTGGGTGAGGAAAGAATCTCTATATAGCCTCGCTGAGGGCGTCCCGAGTCTCTTTAGAGATATGGAGGAGCTCGAAGAGCGACACCTTGGCTAGAATATTGGCAAGCTGCCAATATGTCAAAGTTGCAGGGCTTGATCGGCCCTACTACTGAGTCTTTCTTTAGGGGTTTGTCAAAGCGAACCTACTTCTGCCTCTGCTTATTTGTTGTCGAGGCTTGAGATGGACCTGCTTCCGATGCATCGGGTATAGTAGGAGGAGAAGGTGGAGGTACTTCTTCCTCCAAAGCCTGGTGGTCCTCTAGCTGGTGAGCCGAGCGAGTGGTAACCAGAGTATCAACTGTCAAAGTAGAAGCCATATGACATGACTTGACTTTCTTCTCCTTGACAGAGTGCGCTGTAGTTCGTATCATATCTGGGGCAAGATCAGGATGGATCCATATAACTTTGCCTCCGGGCGTTGTAAGTGGGATAAGGCCTTGAACATTGTCACGGGCCAGTGGAAGGTTGACTACTTGTAAAACCTCTAAATTTCTACTATATTTTTTTTCGATTTTGGTGCTGATTTAAAATTTTGTATTGTACGTCACGTAGTCGTATTGTACGTCACGTAGTCGTATTGTACGTCGTGTGCAGAAGTTCGTTTTTCGAATTTGCTCGACGAGTGTGAATATGTGCGAGCGTACATATTTTAGAAAAACATGCTGTTCTATTTTTATAGTTTCAAATAATATAATAATTAGTTTTGCTATCATTTCTAAAGCTTATTGTTCTTACGTCATTTCTAAAAGTTATTAAAAATAAAATAATATTTTTGTATACTAAAAAGACATAATTATGTAAAGAATATTTTTGCATACATATATTTCGTAATTATTTATTGGTCTACTTTTAATAAAAATAAAATTTTTGAGATTTATTAATATTGATATTTTATTGTTCAAAAAGATATTTAAAAATATTTATTATTTTCAAAATTATTATTATGGGTATTTTGAAAAATATATTTGGAAGTTATTGTGGCCATTTAAATCTTGATTTGATTTTTGGATTTATTTAAATAATTAGATATTTGAAAATTTGATTTATCCTATTGATTTTAAACCAAAAATTTAATTAGATTTAAATTTGATTTGTATTTGGATATTTGGATTTAAATTGATTTAAATTAAGTATTGAATTATCTATTTTTGGTTTAAACAAATCCTAAACTTTATCTTAATGGGAATTTCCACATCCTATAAATAGGCAGGTACTCCTCCATTATCTCTCCACAAGCCAAAATTTTCCCCACAAAATTTTTTTCCACAAACCCTAATCCCGTGCATCGTGTCCGTGCCCTTATTTTTCCCTTTGTACTATTTTATTTACATGTACATTTCACCTTCTTCGTGTCCACAAGTCGGACACGATTTCGACATAGCAACCCAGTCTCTCTGATCCCTAAATCTTAAACTAATCCCGTATCACCCTAACAACAACTACCCACTACGACCACCCGCTGTGCCCCGACGAACACCAGAACCCCCCTGGCCATCCTCGCTCCTCCTTCTACGTGAAGCCAGACCGCCACCACCCCAGTACCAAACCATCACACCACGACCCAAACTTCCTTCGACACCACCAGCACCCTCGCCAAGCCAACACAACCACCGACTTCACCACAGACCCACGACATCCAGACATCTCCGCCACAACCACCGTCGCCGCCACCACAGCCTACCACCGTCGCCACCACCACAGCCTACTACCGCCACCATCCCGATAATCCCAACAAAGAAAAGGAAAAGGAAACCCGAACCCTTACCTCCCTCGTCGCTGTTGAATCGCCGCGTCCAACCGCCGGCCGTCAGCCCTAGCCGCCCCACTCCTCCATGGCCGAGTACTCCGTTCGCGCCACCAGGCCGTCCACCGCGCCCAGCCTCCAGCGCCTCAGCTCCGGCCGACCGACCCCAGCTTTCCCCTACGCTCTTACCCTCCGTAGCCCGCCCGCCGAAGGCGAGCTCCTCCGCCGAGCCGCCCCACCGGCAAAAAGCCCTAACCCGCGCCTTTCCTCCTCCGACCTCCGCCCTTCGTCCCCTAGCCGCCTCTTCCCTTCTCCTCCATGAGACCACCGCCTCGACGACGGCAGATCTGCCCAGGCGCGCGCGTCGACCTCCCCGCGAAACCCCTCACCCACTCTTCCCCACCTCTCCGCGCGATAGCCGCCTCCCGCCGCGCCGTGGCCAGAAACCACCGTCGTCTCTTCTCCCTCAAACCCTTTTCCGCCCCCACACTGGAGTCCCCTAGGTTAGCTCGAGTCTCCCTCTCACAGCTCTCTCTCTTTCGATTTTCCCCGAACTCCGGCTCCTTCCTTCCGCCGATTCCCCTCTCGATCTCCTTTTTTTTCTTTTCTCAATTCTCTCTCTCCCCTACCTATTAGAGAACAGCAACTTTTGTTTGTAATTTTTTATTTTTTTATTTTACTTTACTTTCTGTTTAGTTTCTGTTTAGTAATTACTATTACTATTACTATTATTATTATTATTATTATTATTATTATTATTATTATTGTTATTATTATTATTATTATTATTATTATTATTATTATTATTATTAGTATTTATGTTTTGCTATGTTGTATTACAATTGCTAACATCATACTTATTATTATTATTATTATTATTATTATTATTATTATTATTATTATTTGTATTTTATCATTTTTTGAATATGTATTATTATTTTTTAAAAAAAGGGATAGAGCTATATAGGTACTTCCAAATTTGGAGTTTCGACCTAAATTATTTTCCTAGACTTGTTATATATTTATTTGAAAATATTTTTACTAATAGATTCTACGAAAAATCTTACCTTTACAACTTAGAATTTTTGCCCTAAAATGACTTTTGATTTTTGGATATTTATTTGAAAGCATATGTTAACTAATAAATTATATTTAAGAATTATAAACTAGTTTTCTGAAATCACAATGTTATTATTCAATTTCCCTTATTTTTCCATCCGTGACTAAACCCCTCTTCCCTATTTCCTTCACCAATACCGTACTACCTTATGGCCACCCTAACTAAATTGACCGTCGTGGACCCGATGGAACCATCCTTGCCAATATCTGAGGTCACCTTGTAGAGTTGTTGCACAGAAGTTGCAGATCGTGCCATCTTGATCATCGCAGCACACCAGGCGACCTACCAGGCAAGACACCTTGCCTTTACTGTTTAAATCCTTGCTCAATATCATGCATGTTTTTACTTATTCTAGAAAATATAAATTGTACTTGCAAATTATTATATTTTAATTGCATATGGCTTAGAGTTAAGGGACCACCTTTGTTTGTGTCGCATTCATTGGCCCGACACTTGTGTATCATGAGTCACGAGTCTCATATAGATCTCGGACGTACGTATCGACTGGCCATCGGTGCGCACATACCGTGCGATAGGCAATAACTGCTAAATAGTTATGGTTGTCTAGAAGACTTAGCGACTTAGCAGTTATTAGGAATGTCGTGATGTGGATTCAGCACGAGTAGTGCATGGGGAGGGTGAAGACAGTTATTAGGCGCAGGGGCTTTCACACCTTTACTTTTCTCTAGATGCCATTTGTGACTCAGTCGAGAGCTAGTGGCCGTGCATTTATTTACTTTTCTCCAGATGCCACTAGTGCCTCAGTTGAAACACAAATGTGCCGTGCATTTACTTTCCTCTAGCTGCCGTTAGTGACTCACCCAAGAGCTAGTGGCCGTGCATTTATTTTTCTCTAGCTGCCCCTTAGTTCTCGCTCGAGTGCTAATGGGCCGTGCATTTACTTTTTCTCTAGACGCCACTAGTACCTTGGTTGAAACGCTAACGTGCCGTGTTTCTAGCTTCGGGAGCCCTTGTGTGGAACGTTGTCTTCAAAACGCATTAACACATAGAATGGTTAAGGACCTTTATTTGTTTAGTCGTATATATACTTTAATGTTGAGCTTCTATTATTCAGTTATTGGCATGATATTATGTGTCTTGTTACGTCCCTCTGAGGACCTGGTTATCTTGCCAGGTGTGTGTTCTTGTCTTTCGCAGGTGCTCTAGTTCTAGCCGTGATCATCGCTATTTCTTCGAGGATGATTGCACTTGGATCGTCTTCGCTCGCCAAAATCATTCTTTTGTACATCATGTATTTTTCCTTTACTTGTTGGTAGTGGATTTGTCTCCGCCCAACATATTGTATCAAGATAATTCATTATCTTTATATGATGTCTTTTATTCATTTATTTTGTGTGGATGAGATTAGTCATGGTTTTACTGCATCTACAGCTTATGTATCCATACGAGTCCTATGTACTACGTATGAATACAGCTGGCATGTCTAAGTTTCTAGTCCTACGTATTTTGGGACTGGGGCATTACATGTTTTTGTGGTGGCCCATGCAGGTCAAGATAAATTGTTTGGTTACTTCACCGTACCAAGAAAGCCTGCGAATAGGATTACAAGTCTAGGATATCATCCACATACTTGACCTCTTTCCTTGATTTTATCTACCGTTTGACTCGTCAATTGCATCTTGCTTGCTTCATTCCATCCCTATTCTTATCTTCCCTTCGTGCTTGCTAGAGATTGACCCTACTAGTTGGATGTCCCAAAACACCCTTAGCTTAATTCTTTAAGTTGGATAGAATACCCCACGACCTGCCACACCCTTGACCATTAAGAGAACACAAAAAGTATTATCTAGACCATAGAGACTAGAGGAATTTAACCCATTTGAGTCAAACCAAGCCTTGGTCAATAAAACCATAGAATGGTGGTATAGGAATAAACAAGACTTAGGTTCCTATGACTCATAGACTATTCATATTTATTCTTTATTTCAATCTTAAATCTCTCGTGCCTATATTTTTACTATCTAGACTAATGATGCTAATGTAGCCTAGTTTTTGCAAGCTTATTCTTTTATCGAGCTTGTTCAAGACATGTTAATTGGGTCGCTCCCACTAACATATTGTCTAATCAGAACCAGTGCATAATGGTCTGATCAACCGAGTGCACTTTGGTTCGCTTTATTTTATCGTTCTTCGTGGATGGGGACATAGCTAAACTTGTTCTTTAGAATCCCATCCGCGATTGCCTTGGCAATTCCTTTGAAATTTTCGGTCGTCCTTGAATCACGTACTCGTATTCGATAATATAGTCTTGAAACTCCTTGTTACTTCGCCCTCACCTATTTTTGGAGGACGAAAGCGTCATACTAGAACTTCCTCTAACCTTTCCATCGGCTATGACCATTCTCACTCGATGTTGCTATATTTTCATCCCAAGCTACTCGGCCCTATCAAGACCCTCTAATCGCTTAATTAAAGCGAATCTATTTCGTTCTCTTAATCGTGACCCTCATTCATTACCCGCGACCATATCGTCTTATTTTCCTATGATCTAGATCGCAATTTCTTACGGCATGATTTTGTTATTGATTGTTCCTCATCGATACCCTCTTGTGTCCTCTCACCCCCTCCTAATTCTTAATTTCGAGGACGAAATTCTTTTAAGTTGGGTAGAATATAAAACCCTAAATTTCTACTATATTTTTTATCGATTTTGGTGCTGATTTAAAAATTTGTATTGTACGTCACGTAGTCGTATTGTACGTCGTGTGCGGAAGTTCGTTTTTCGAATTTGCTCGACGAGTGCGAATATGTGCGAGCGTACATATTTTAGAAAAACATGTTGTTCTATTTTTATAGTTTCAAATAATATAATAATTAGTTTTGCTATCATTTCTAAAGCTTGTTGTTCTTACGTCATTTCTAAAAGTTATTAAAAATAAAATAATATTTTTGTATACTAAAAAGACATAATTATGTAAAGAATATTTTTGCATACATATATTTCGTAATTATTTATTGGTCTATTTTAATAAAAATAAATTTTTTGAGATTTATTAATATTAATATTTTATTGTTCAAAAAGATATTTAAAAATATTTATTATTTTTGAAATTATTATTATGGGTATTTTGAAAAATATATTTGGAAGCTATTGTGGCCATTTAAATCTTGATTTGATTTTTGGATTTATTTAAATAATTAGATATTTGAAAATTTGATTTATCCTATTGATTTTAAACCAAAAATTTAATTAGATTTAAATTTGATTTGTATTTGGATATTTGGATTTAAATTGATTTAAATTAAGTATTGAATTATCTATTTTGGGTTTAAATAAATCCTAAACTTTATCTTAATGGGAATTTTCACATCCTATAAATAGGCAGGTACTCCTCCATTATCTCTCCACAAGCCAAAATTTCTCCCACAAATTTTTTTTCCACAAACCCTAATCCCGTGCATCGTGTCCGTGCCCTTATTTTTCCCTTTGCACTATTTTATTTACATGTACATTTCACCTTCTTCGTGTCCACAAGTCGGACACGATTTCAACATAGCAACCCAGTCTCTCTGATCCCTAAATCCTAAACTAATCCCGTATCACCTTAACAACAACTACCCACTACGACCACCCGCTGCGCCCCGATGAACACCAGAACCCCCCCTGGCCATCCTCGCTCCTCCTTCTACCGGAAGCCAGACCGCCACCACCACAGTACCAAACCATCACCACCACGACCCAAACTTCCTTCGAGACCACCAGCACCCTCGCCAAGCCAACACAACCACCGACTTCACCACAGACCCGCGACATCCAGACATCTCTGCCACAACCACCGTCGCCGCCACCACAGCCTACCACCGTCGCCACCACCACAGCCTACCACCGCCACCATCCCGATAATCCCAACAAAGAAAAGGAAAAGGAAACCCGAACCCTTACCTCCCTCGTCGCCGTTGAATCGCCGCGTCCAACCGCCGGCCGTCAGCCCTAGCCGCCCCACTCCTCCATGGCCGAGTCCTCCGCTCGTGCCACCAGGCCGTCCACCAGGCCTAGCCTCCACCGCCTCAGCTCCGGCCGACCGACCCCAGCTTTCCCCTACGCTCTTCCCCTCCGTAGCCCGCCCGCCGGAGGCGAGCTCCTCCGCCGAGCCGCCCCACCGGCAAAAAGCCCTAACCCGCGCCTTTCCTCCTCCGACCTCCGCCCTTCGTCCCTTAGCCGCCTCTTCCCTTCTCCTCCGTGAGACCATCGCCTCGACGCCGGCAGATCCGCCCAGGCGCGCGCGTCGACCTCCCCGCGAAACCCCTCACCCACTCTTCCCCACCTCTCCGCGCGATAGTCGCCTCCAGCCGCGCCGTGGCCGAAAACCACCGTCGCCTCTTCTCCCTCAAACCCTTTTCCACTCCCACACTGGTGTCCCCTAGGTTAGCTCGAGCCTCCCTCTCACAGCTCTCCCTCTTTCGATTTTCTCCGAACTTCGGCTCCTTCCCTCCGCCGATTCCCCTCTCGATTTCCTTTTTTTTTCATTTCTCATTCTCTCTCTCCCCTACCTATTAGAGAACAGCAACTTTGTTTGTAATTTTTTATTTTTTTTATTTTACTTTACTTTCTGTTTAGTTTCTGTTTAGTAATTACTATTACTATTATTATTATTATTATTATTAATATTATTATTATTAGTATTTATGTTTTGCTATGTTGTATTACTATTGCTAACATCATACTTATTATTATTATTATTATTATTATTTGTATTTTATCGTTTTTAGAATATGTACTATTATTTTTTTTAAAATAGGGATAGAGCTATATAGGTACTTTCAAATTTGGAGTTTCGACCTAAATTATTTTCCTAGACTTGTTATATATTTATTTGAAAATATTTTTACTAATAGATTCTACGAAAAATCTTACCTTTACAACTTAGAATTTTTGCCCTAAAATGACTTTTGATTTTTGGATATTTATTTGAAAGCATATGTTAACTAATAAATTATATTTAAGAATTATAAACTAGTTTTCTAAAATCACAAAGTTATTATTCAATTTCCCTTATTTTTCCATCCGTGACTAAACCCCTCTTCCCTATTTCCTTCACCAATACCGTACTACCTTATGGCCACCCTAACTAAATTGACTGTCGTGGACCCGATGGAACCATCCGTGCCAATATCTGAGGTCACCTTATAGAGTTGTTGCACAGAAGTTGCAGATTGTGCCACCTTGATCATCGCAGCACACCAGGCGACCTACCAGGCAAGACACCTTGCCTTTACTGTTTAATTCCTTGCTCAATATCATGCATGTTTTTACTTATTCTAGAAAATATAAATTGTACTTGCAAATTATTATATTTTAGTTGCGTATGGCTTAGAGTTAAGGGACCACCTTTGTTTGTGTCGCATTCATTGGCCCGACACTTGTGTATCATGAGTCACGAGTCTCATATAGATCTCAGACGTACGTATCGTCTGGCCATCGGTACGCACATGCCGTGCGATAGGCAATAACTGCTAAATAGTTATGGTTGTCTAGAAGACTTAGCGACTTAGCAGTTATTAGGAATGTCGTGATGTGGATTCAGCACGAGTAGTGCACGGGGAGGGTGAAGACAGTTATTAGGCACAGGGGCTTTCACACCTTTACTTTTCTCTAGATGCCATTTGTGACTCAGTCGAGAGCTAGTGCCCGTGCATTTATTTACTTTTCTCCAGATGCCACTAGTGCCTCGGTTGAAACGCAAATGTGCCATGTATTTACTTTCCTCTAGCTGCCGTTAGTGACTCACCTAAGAGCTATTGGCCGTGCATTTATTTTTCTCTAGCTGCCCCTTAGTTCTCGCTCGAGTGCTAATGGGCCGTGCATTTACTTTTTCTCTAGACGCCACTAGTGCCTTGGTTGAAACGCTAACGTGCCGTGTTTCTAGCTTCGGGAGCCCTTGTGTGGAACGTTGTCTTCAAAACGCATTAACACATAGAATGGTTAATGACCTTTATTTGTTTAGTCGTATATATACTTTAATGTTGAGCTTCTATTATTCAGTTATTGGCATGATATTATGTGTCTTGTTACGTCCCTCTGAGGACCTGGTTATCTTGCCAGGTGTGTGTTCTTGTCTTTCGCAGGTGCTCTAGTTCTAGCCGTGATCATCGCTATTTCTTCGAGGATGATTGCACTTGGATCGTCTTCGCTCGCCAAAATCATTCTTTTGTACATCATGTATTTTTCCTTTACTTGTTGGTAGTGGATTTGTCTCCGCCTAACATATTGTATCAAGACAATTGATTATCTTTATATGATGTTTTTTATTCATTTATTTTGTGTGGATGAGATTATTCATGGTTTTACTGCATCTACAGCTTATGTATCCATACGAGTCCTATGTACTACGTATGAATACAGCTGGCATGTCTAAGTTCCTAGTCCTACATATTTTAGGACTGGGGCGTTACACTACTTCTATTATCGCTCTTAGGATGGGGATAACATCGTCTGGAGTCTCTGTTTTCAAAAAACTTTCGAACCGGAGGGTGATCATGTTGGCAGTGACAGTCTTTTTCTCGTAGTCGAGTGAGATGACTTTGGCGTTAATGAGGCGCTGGATCTGCCTCTTCAACACGTAGCAGTCGCGTATTGAATGGTGAACGTACTGGTGATAGTTGTAGAGCCTAAAAATCAAGTTGCGCCATGTTTTTATTGCTCAACGATCAAGTTGCGCCCCAAAAATCAAGCTGTGTCACTGTTATGAAGCTCAGAGATCAAGCTGCGCCACAACTCAGGCTGTGCCAAATATTAGACTGTGCCGCATCACATTGCACCAAAATTTATGTGGCGCCTGACAAATAATTGCCATCATTAACTGACAGCACTGATAACTGACAGCACAGTGAATGAAGAAAATCTCTTCGAATCTCGTAAAGCGTAGCGCTCGAGACTATCTGTTATGATTTGATAACAACTGTCCCGCACACTCTGTGAGTTGCGCCTAGGCACAATTTGAACAAATTCTTCTCATACATTTAAATGCTACTACGTGGCTATGCACTAAGTTGCGCTTAGGCGCAACCTAATCAGAGTGCAGTTTGACTCGTTGACTGAAGCTTGCGCAACCTGATAAAGTTGAAGCAACTTACGTTCTAAAATAGGATGACATGGCACACATGCCACTAATCTATCAAAACGTGTCCACTACTCTGTACACGACCATGCACATTTCAATCATATGATGCCACGCGTCTAAATACAGTTAGTGCATGTTCGAGTAACTGAATTGAAGTTGCGCAACCTGAAGTTAGCACAATCCAAAGTGGCGCAGTTCAACCTCGCGCACAATAGAATAACTGCTAAAATAGTTATTTCCAGAACTCTATAAATAGAGTTTCTAATCATTATCAAGGCAGAACAGAGATCACAGAGATCAAGTATTCTTACAAAAGTGCTGCTGCATTCTCCAGAGGCTCTAGTCTTCATGTTCACATAGTCCAAGGGATAAAGTGATCGTCTTCTGATCAGATTTATAAAGTTGTACTGCCCCAAAATTCATTGTACTTTGTACGATTCTTTTCAAGTTTGTTATAATCTTTTTGTTTTTACAAACAATAGTGGCAGTACTTTGGATTGTCCATATTTTCTACTTCGTCAAGACGCTTAGGAGGCAGGAGTTGAAGCTTGCCACCCTTCATCAGCATGTCTAAGAGTTCTAGCGTGTCTTCATCATTGAAGGAGTAGGTTTCCTTCGACTTTGGCGCTTCTGCTGGCTTCTGGTTCATTGACATTGAATCTTTAGAGATGTTGACGGTCATGGCTTGCTTCCCTTTACCGTCCTCGGGGATGGGATTATTGCTAGATGAACGCTTCCCTTTATCTTCGAGTGAGAGGAAACTTAATCCCAGCAGTTGCGCATCCCGAGACTTTCTTTTAGCTACATCTGCCTCGGTGATGAAAGGTGTCCACTCTATGCATGAAGCATTGTACCACAACTTGATTGTGGGGTGCATGTTTTTGCGACACGAGTCCATAAGCATAGGTTCGGGCATACTAGGTGGTAACCTCAGAGCTGCTTGAAGGAAGCGCTCGATATAAGCACGTACATGCACTTTCTCCTTCTGAATAATATTTATGAGAGTAGACATCGTCATGTCTATTCCTCCTTCGTAGAATCAATCAAGGAAGAGACATTTAAAATTGTCGAACGACGAGATGCAGTTGTCGTGGAGACTGCAAAACCATTCATAGGCTACCCCCGGCAAAGCCCCAACGAATATATTCGTAAGCAGAGCATCGTCTTTTGGCAGATGCCCAGTTACTGAGGCAAAGTACCTCAGGTATCGACGAAAAGACTTTTTCGCGTCGAATGGTATAAGTGTCTACGGCTTGTACTTGGGTGGATATATCATATTATCCCATTCGGTAGGATATGGTTGCCAAAGCCCCATCTTTTGGAGTAATTCTCGCTTTTCTCGGGCATCGAAGCGAGTATAACTCCTTTAGCGCATGTTGCATGTCATTTGATATTGTGGGCCCAGTCGTTGACGATGACTGCGGCATTGATTGATTTATGATGGGACTTGGTGTAGGAGGAAGTGCATTGGATTCCTTATTCATTCCTGGGTCTTGATTGACTGGAGTAGAAGCGTTGGATGTCAATTTGTCCTTGATCTCCATGACTACAGAAGTCAAGTCATGCATAGTCTTATTCATCATACTCAGGCGTGTCTCCAGGTCCTCTATACGTCTTTGATGACTAGAACCCTCGTTGTTTTCTGTGTTGTCACCTTCGGCCATAAAAACGGACATCAGGTACGGATAGATAGATGGGACGGTAGATCTTTTACTCTCTGGTTCAGACACCTGAGTCTCATCATCCTGGGGGTAGACAGGTAGATTGTTATCGTCCTCTAGCTCATTGTATTTGCTACCCCCAGCCTGTTGGTTGCTTGCGCCTACGGAGGCATCTGTGTTAGTTCCATACAATCTCTCCTAAGATGGAATAAAGGATTGTCATAGATGGTGGGGCTTGGCTATCCGGCTTGCGACAAGAGTTTAACTTGAGGAGGGTGTGTTGGACTACACCCGTGTTGGGTTTCGCCTGTTGTTGCCTCCAAGTCGACTTTTGGATTTGTTGCCCGAGGCGGGAGGGTTCTTGGCAAGCTTCTTGAGAGATGGGGACCTCGTACCGTATTGCATGACGTAATATAGAGTTTGTCTTCTTCACTCGACGATTATTTGCCGAGTCTCTGATTTACAGACGCCATAGGTCGCAGTCATTGAAGACAGACTGTCTCTTCTGTAATGATGCTGCTATTTAGTGGCAGCAACAGTTGATGGTAATCTTTGTGCAAGTGTGCCTTAGGCCAGCCACGTCGCACGCAGTAGAATCATCTCTCGCCTTACGTTTGTAAGAAATTACTTTACGCAGATCAGAGGCCTCTACTTCTACACTTCTTTTGTGCATGCAGAAAATCTGCGCGCATGAATACAAACGTGAAGGTGGCTTCCCTCTTCTCAGTTCCTACGCGTGAGATATGCTTAGGTCATGATTAGAGGGTTGTTGGTGAGACAGACTCACTTTATGCCCATAGCAAAGCTGCTCGCATGAGTCTGTTCCCATAGTTTGTACTCCTAGCTTGAATCATGCGCATGCGCGCTCAAGTGACAACGGGGTTTTACTGGTCGAGGCATCGAAGCACTCGGATCAGTTTTATACAGCATTTCGTCAGCTGCACATGTGACTGTCAACGCGGGCTTTTGGTCAGCTGTTGGCGTAGCACAATGATCGTGTAGGACGCGTGCTGCCTTGGACTTCTTCCTACTATCCTGGAAGGTGTATAGTATTCAGAGTCCAATTGAGTGGTCGGCGTAGCACTTTGGTCGTTCAGGGCGTATGCTGTCTTGGAATTCTTCGTGTCATCCCTGGAAGGTACATAGCACTTAGAATCCAATATGGATGTTTGGAGCACGTCTCCTTCCATCTTATCGCTCGTCACAGCGGCCTTAGACATCCTGGTACGTCGAGTCTTCTTCGGTTTTATGAGCTGCTTTGAAGGGCTCAACTTATCTTCAGAGAGGAGATCTTCAAAAGCTTGATGTTCAAAATATACGACCAATATCTTTTAGTAACCATAGAAAGTTATTGTCAGACTGTGTCACCACCTTTTCGTCAGAGAAGAAGAAAGTCCCCAGCAGAGTCGCCATCTTGTTTGCCATGCCAAAAGTTGAACGAACTTTTTGTATTCAAACATATAAAAAGTACAAAAAAGACTCCTAAATAGGAGGATTAAGTATAGAAATTTCTAGGAAAGTGTGACGGTGGAGATCGAGCACTGCAGCGGCTCATTTACTCCGTTGACGATCTGACGACGACTTGAACTTGCTCTGACTTTCTGATGCTCGAAAGTGGTACTCGGGGTTGCTAATCAGAAAGATGTCGAACTTTTGAATGAAGGCCAACTCCTTCTATTTATATCTCAGCACATATACGATGTGTATAGGTTTTTTCTGGGCGCGCAAGAGTGCTGCACGTGGAGATATAAGAAATCTATTATAACTGCACGGTGAGGGCTGCTGCTGAGCTGACACGTGGCGGATGCTGAGATTCTCTTCTATCAAGATCTCGGGTGGTTATCAACATAACCGAATAAATGACACATGGCATGTGCTTATGGCTCGATAATCTTGATTGGATGAAGCCGAGTGGGTTTTGCTCCTATCTATAAAGTCAAATTTTGTCCATATCTTAGAGGCAACGGTTGTTTACAAACCGATTGGATATTGCCTTTATCAACAGAAACAAACTTCGTTCCTATCTTAGGAGCGACGGTTTAAACAAACCGACCTAATATTGCTCCTATCAACAGAATTAAACTCCATTCGTATCTTAGGAGCAGCGGTTTAAACAAACCGATTGGATCATATCGGAAAAGATATAGATGTCTGAGTGGCCACGTGGAACAATGCTACCTCATAGAACTGTGCGTCTAAAAGAGCTACACTTCTGGTAAGGCTTCAATGTCACTGTGCTTTTGGACGACGAGGAGACTGTGCCGAGGCAAAGAATTCACTGCGCTTTAGGGCGACGATTTGACTGTGATGAGGCAACGAAGTCACTACGCTTTAGGGAGACAAAGAGACTGTGCTAAGGCAACGAAGTAACTGCGCTTTACGATGATGAGTTGACTGTGCTGAGGCAACAAAGTCACTGCGCTTTAGGGCAATGAGGAGACTGAGCTGAAGGAACGAAGTCATTGCGCTTTAGGGCGACGAGTTGAATGTGCTAAGGCAACAAAGTCACTGCACTTTAGGGCGATAAGGAGACTTTGCTGAGGCAACGAAGTCCACTGCGCTTGACGAAGAGTGTGCCGAGGCAACAAAGTCACTACGCTTTAGGGCGACGAGTTGACTGTGCTTAGGCAACGAAGTCACCGCACTTTAGGGCGACGAGAAGACTGCTGAGACAATGAAGTGTCAAATGAAGGAGCCGTTGAATAGGCTACACTTCTGGATTGGATTTGAAGGAGCTACGCTTCCGGGTTGAACCGAAGGGGCTGCGCTTCTAGGTTGAACCAAAGGAGTGAGTCATGTCGAAGTTGTTTTCTCCTAAGAACATTAAATGACCTTCCCTGACTAGCTGAGTCAAGATCCTCTTTAATTACCATTATTTGGGGGCTCGAAAAGTGGTAACAAGGCTTCGTCAAACAAATCTATTAAATGAGATTTATTATGCTGAGTCCTAGGTTCATGCCATTACTCCGGAGTCCTTTGACTGACCGCCACGTGGCCTGTGGGTTGGACCACATAGCCTATATAAAGGGGGGCTTTCAGTTAACACTTTGCTCACAGTTTCTTGTTATTTCCCTATCATGCTCAACCCCGACTTAGCTTTGGGAGGCCGTGGGCCTTGCACAAGTCGACTGTTGGTTGTAGATCTTTTCGTTCAAAGAAGTTGTGGCTTTATAGAAGAACCACTACTGAGTTTCGAGATGCACTTGAGCGTTTGGCATAAGGAGTTCGAACCTGAACAACATATTGGAGGTCTTCGAGATTCAAGCTACCGGGTTTGGATTGATTGCCAACCCGAAGAGCCATAGGTTGTGCTCTGCCCTGCTCAATAATGGCTTCATTAGCCATATTGGAGTGGGGGGCTGCGCACCTTGTTATGCTGGAAGAGCCGCGAGCAGTGTTGCGAGCAGGAGCTACGTTCTTGTTCGGGCCAATAGCTGCTTTATTAGCCATATTGGAGTTCCTCCGCGTCTGACTAGAAAGTGGCTCGTTCTGACGAGAAAGTGATTCGCTCTGACACTGATGCGCATTTTGTGGTCTGTGCGCTTTGCATACTTTGTAGGCCGTGCTTTAGGGTCTAGTCTTTATAATAATCCTGAAGAGTCTGTAAAAGATCTTTTGTAAACATGATTTTAATAAAGAACTTTCCTTTATGCACTTATCTTTGTATGTCTCCTGTGCTTCGGTGAAGTATGTGAAATGACTGTTGCCTTTTGTGCTTTAAACTATTGTTGTCTTCTGCGCTTTTGCGGAGCACTATTGTCTTCTGCGCTTCTGTACCATCTGCACTATTTTCATGCTTCTATACCAAGCTGGGTAGGGCAAACCTTGCGGCTGCGAACCCATGCGTCCACGTAGGCTGTGCGCATGAAGTGGGTTCGATTCAAATACATGTTGTCTCCCAATAATGATCTAGGTGCATCTCATACGCTGGAATTGGATCAGAGGGCGCAACATTCATATGACCACCCCGACGTTTGGCTCTGCTATGCACCTGACAGGGGTACGAATATGAAACTCTCCTCGAATGATCTGCGTAATGTGATTACTCACAGACGTAGATCAGGAGCGATGACCTCTATGAACAATACGCCCCCCGTGGGGCACGCTTGTGCTACGGTCACCATCAACTGTTGCTTTTGCAAGACAGTGGTTGTACCGTCATGACAATCTATCTTCCAGCAACTGCAATCAGCTGCACCCATCCGACTTTGTCTCGAAAAGAGCGTGCCAATTGACGAAGAGACAGAATCCATGGTCGCCTTGTGCCATATCATCTCCAATTCCCATGCATCCGGAAGAAAAACAAACACCACCAACTCCTTGGCCTCGGTTGGTCCATCGAAGAGCTGACCGAAGAAAAGTAATAGTCCCGTCAACCGGGGTATTCAAGAGTACTCGGTTGAGGATGAAAGTTGCATCAACGGCACAAGATGGAGGTGATCAACCCCGACTACCCACAACAACCCTCCTTCGAAGAAGAGGGCATTTATCCAGAAGCTGATACCGATGTAGCTGGGGGTAGCCAATTAGAGGGGTCAAAAGAAGAAGCACATATGCCGACCTTTCCACAAGAAAGCGAGCTGAGAGTAAGGCATCCATCGATCCCTCCACTTTGGCCCATATCATGCCTATGTACATGGCATGGGTGGCGACGAAGACGAAGTAGACACTTCAGTTCCGGATCTTGTACGACGCATGAACAACTTGGAAGATGGCCTTAAAACCCTCTCCACCACCATGCAATCCTTAACTCGGGTCGTATTCGAGATCCGGAGTACCCTGACAGCCCAGCCGTCGATAGGGTCCCCTATTCTGCCAGTCCCGATCCTGGGGCTAATGAAGAATCAAATGAACCCCCTCAGCGGGTATCTTCGGGGACGGTCCATCACACTCTTCCCCGAGTATCAGCCCCCCCAGGAGCTAAACTTCGTACCTTGCCTCAATCACCTGCTTCTAACTCTATGGAAGAATTGTTCATGATGGTGAGTGACTTACGCGACCGTTTCGAGGTAAGAAACAAACTTGAGGAATACCAGAAGCTCGAGATCAGGCAATCCTATCCTCCCGAATGGAACAATATTGTTTATCCTCTCAAGTACAAACCACAATCACTGATACCATTTGATGGGAAGGAGTCCCCCCGTCAATACCTGGCCTACTTCCACACCATAATAGGGAACCTATCGAAAGAGGATGCCCTACTCACAAGCCTATTTATCGGGGCGCTGAAAGGGGTAGCCTACGACTGGTACTGTAGCCTCCCCGATAATTCTATCTCTTCCTTCGAGGATCTGAAGTATCTCTTCCTCTTTCGATTTTATGATAGTGGAAAGGACATGACCATGTCTTCCCTCATGGAGATAACCCAGAAGGACAAGGAGACAGTTCGAGCCTTCATCGAGAGCTTCCGACAAGCATGTCTAAGGTTACCCTCCGGTATCCCTAAGTCCGTACTAATGGACTCCTGCCGGAAGAATATGACGTCGGCTATCAAACTCTAGGTTGACTTCACCCAATATACGGACTGGACCGCATTCATTATCGATACCGAAGCCGCTAAGATTAAAGCTCGTGATGCTCGTCTTCTAGGTGTTAGCTTTCCTTCCTTTGAAGATAAGGAAAAGCGCACCACCAACAACAACAATAATGGACATGAGCCGAAAGGGAAGCATACACTGACAGTGAACGCCTCAAAAGGTGCGCCGGACCCTGCTCAGAAGCCATCAGCCTTACCAAGGCATGAGGAGGTCTACTCCTTCAATGACAATGACACCTTACAGCTCTTCGAGATACTGAAGCAAGGTGACAAGATCAAGTTGCCTGATCCAATGCGTCCCGACGAGGTGGACAGGGTAAGCGACCCGAGGTACTATCACTACCATCGATTCGTCAGGCACCCGACCCGAGACTGGTACTTCTTGAAGAACTACAAACAATGCATGATCAATGCTAACGTCTTGTCGTTTGACTATGAGAAATAAACAGTCTCAGCGAACATGGTGTCTCTCCAGTTCGACACTCTGCCGCCGACTGAAGCTCAAGATGGCATCGTCCCCATCCCCAAGGCGACAATAAAAGTAATAAACCTTCCACCAACTTATGACAATGTGCGTGGACTGGTACCATTCACGACATCCCAGGGAGAGATCATGTGGATTCACCCAGATCTAGCTCCGGAATTGACTCAACCGGGGGTATGTCCTAACTCCAAAACCAAAGGCAAGAAAACCATGTCTTGTCGAATGGTTACTTCCTCCCCCGAGGAAGCCCTTTCTGTATAGATGTGTCATAGCAGAACGTTCAGCAAGAGGAGTCTCCGGCCGAAGTGACGCCTCTTGTCACCACTACGGCTGTCCAAGGGGAATGTTCATCCCAACCTCCAGCAGCCGACAAGCAGAAACAAAAAGAGACTCATTTCGACAGACCTCTGCAAAAAGAGGGTACTTCGGGGTTGATTAAACCCCACAACTTCGACATACTGGGCGCACGCCAGTACTCCATGTCGGCTATCCCTATTTGAGCTCCTCCGACTATCCAAAGATACTATGGAGGCTCTATATGAAGCACTGAACGATGCTGAATCCTTCATCAGTTAAGTCAAGCAGCCTGAAGAAATCCAACAACATGTCCGTATCGCCATAGTGTGGGAAAAATCATCCCCAACATCACATTCACTCAACAATACATGTTGTTTAAGAATAATCGGCATAACAGACCACTGTATTACACAGGGTACGTTGGTGCCATCAAGGTTGATCGGATCCAGATCACCCTGGGTCCTCTCTTAGAATTATCCTTCGGACTCTACTCCAGACACTGGGGATACCAATGCATCGCTCGACTGCATCCAATACCATGATCAGCGGCTTTAATGCCAGCAAGAGCGAGCCTCTAGAAAAGATTCGACTGAAATGTCATATCGATGATCTCCAGACAGAGGTGACCTATTACGTCGTTGATACGAACATCAATTATAGCATCCTGTTGGGACGACCATGGATACATGAGTACATGGTGGTGCCATTTACCCTCCAATAATGTATGAAGTACGTGTCTACCAACGACATAGTCAGGACGGAGTTCGCTGATGTCGATCCCTTCAGAGGGATCGAGGCATTCTTCACTGATGCTGATCTATACAAGCCAATCTACTTAGAGGACGAGGCTAACGAGGCCGATGATAAAGCAGAGGCCGAAGCTGAGATGGCGACTGAAACCCTCTGAAGGTGCGGCTCAAGGAGAAACCTTCCCAAGTGTCGGCTCCTCTCATAGCCAAGTTATACGGGAAAGCTATAACGCCCCAGTCCCAAAATACTTGGGACTAGATACGTATCATGCCAGCTGTATACATACAAGTAAATGAAAGGCTCGTATGTATACATAAGCTGTAAAATATAGAAAGCCATACTCAAACTAAATCTCATCCACAAATATGATATAATCAAATAATCATCTGTACAAATATTGGTTGGAGACATATCCACTACCAACAAGTTTAAAGAAGGAAATATACAAATAAATGAGCAATGACGAGTCCAAGAGCAATCATCATGAGAGAAGGAAAGAAGACATGGCCTTAGCTAGAGCACCTGCAAGAAACCACGAAACACACACACCTGGAGAGATCACAGGTCCTCAGAGGGACGTAACAAGACACATAATATCATGCCAATAAACTGAATAATAAAGCTCAACAGAGAAGTTTGTATGAGTAAAGGTTCCTAACCATTCTATGTGTATTGCACTTTAGAGGACAACGTTCTACGCAGGGGCTGTCACAAGCAAGTAATAAAGAGTGGCCAACAAGTAGCGCTCATTCGAGACACTATCGGCCGGATAATACGTAGCACTCATCCGAGACACTATCTCCTAAATGTGTGTAAAAGTAAATGTAGCCCCTACGCTAGTAGCTGTCCCCTTCCCCCCCAAATGATACTATACGTGTGTCATAACCATGACACAAACACGTGTCCTTTCCACCACATTGTTTTATAATAGATAACTGTCAAGTCTTCTAACATGCATCTATTGACAGTTATTCCTACGCATACGTACGGGGGATCAGCCCACACGCAAGTGACCTCTATATGATACTCACAACTCTCACACACAACTCGTGTACAATCGTAACAAGTCAATGAGACACACTAAATTTGACGATAGTCTCTTAACTCTAAGCCAATTGTATAAATATAGTAATTTACATCTACATATAATTTAGAAAGAAACAACTTGAAAATAACACAACATACATGATATTGAGCAGAAAATTTAAACTGTAAGGGCAATGTGTCTTGCCTAGTGAGTCGCCTGGTGTGGTGCGATGATCAAGATGTCATTTTGTCCAATTACCGAGGTCCATGCGAACATGGCCTAAATTTGCGAAAAAAAAGAAACATGTGAGTAGTCATGGTCAATGACGATAATGAAAGGGAGTTTGGGAGTAACGAATAATTACACTTTTTTAGAAGTGATATTTGTAATACTTTAGAAACCATATTTGCTAGTAAAAATAATTTTGGAGAAATACTTAAAAATGTTTATTGTATAG
>JANAVB010034945.1:0-43998 GCA_029216955.1 Iris pallida | reverse complement strand
TGTGGGCCCTTTCGAGCCAATCTTCGAGGGTGCTAGATTCCAACCGGGTGATGTGGACCCCACTGCGTCTACCACCGGGATTGCTGGAGCGGAGGAACCCGCGGCCTTCATCTCGGATGTTGCCGGTGAGGAGGGCACGATTACTGAGATCGAGCCTCAACTTCTGCAACCCTCCCCTGGTAAGCTAAGTCAGATCTTGACCAGTGAGGAGGTTTATTTGCTCTATCATCATATCCTTCGGATTAAGATGAATGATAGTTGCTCTGGACATACAGGTCCTGCCTCTTCGCTGTCCATGATGGATATTGTCAGGAAAGGCTCTGCTAGCGAGGATCTGGTGGAAGGGAGCGTGCTTCCTCCTCTCCCGATTTATCTCGAGAGGCCTCCCGCCGGATCGAGTTTGGGAGATCAGATGGTGGCACAGCCTGCACAGGGAGCAATGGTCCCTTCATCCTCCTCTGCTTGTATGACTTCAGGGGTTGACTTCTCAGCCTTACCGAGTGTCCAAGTTCTTCGGGCCGCGGAGGAAGAATTGGCCGCTTTTCAAGCGTCCTTTCACTCAGAATTTATCTCTCTTATGGCAGGGGCAACAAGTTCTGTTGCATTTTCTTTGACACTGCCATCCACACTTCCTTTGACGCCATCCTCTACGGAAGTTTTGGATGAGGTGTCATAGGATGTGGTTGACAGCTTCTATCGTCATTTGAAAAGAGGAGTCGATGCTGCTGTAGAGCGGGGGATTCCCTTTGTCCTGGCCCGACAATGCGCTCATGGAAAAATTGAGATTTTTAAAGCCCTTCCTGGCGAGGAGGGGATAGCTGCGCTTCTGGAGCCCAAGTTGTTAGAGGCCGATCAACTTGTGGCCCAATTTTGAACGCTGCGACAAGCTGATTTGTCTGCAGCAATACATCAGGAGCGGGGCTTCCTCACCACTGCCTTGGAGAATATAAGGCTTGCACGAGATACTTCCAAGCCGGTCATAATGAAGGACCTTGGCGACCAATCTCTCTTGTACGACCAGCTGAGCCGCCGGAGCGAGGTTTGCAGAGCTCGGGAAGCGACCGCCTCCTGTAGAGTAACTGATACAAGGGAGCAGATCCTCGAACTTCAGAAGAAGCTGGCCTTCTTGGAGTCTGAGCTTGAAGCTTCTCGTGTGGATAAAGTGTTGATCATTCAAGACGCCGAAAGGGTTTCCCGAGCTTCTGCTAACCTGGAGCGTGCTCTGAAGAAGTTTGAGGATGGCTGACAGGCTCATGCACACCTGAAAGATGCGGCGCTGCTGAATCAGGAGGCCGAGCGCCAGGCCAAACAGAGGTTTGAGCGGTCGACTACCCTGTTGAGAGACCGTCTCATGGCATTGTGTATCGTCGAATAATAGTCGGCTTTTTCCTTCTTTTGCTAATGCTCTTTTTCTTTCTCTTTTATCTTATAATAGAGACATAGTCCCAGATAATGTAGTACCTTGGATTCTGAATAAATGAGCATGTTTCGACTCATCCTTCATTTCTTGTACTTGTTGTGTTTGTGGCGTTTTGTCCCACTGGGGGACTATTTGTGGACCTGTTACCTTGGGCATACCTTGGTTTTAGGTACGGATAACAAGTTTGAGAGGGATACCTAGAACAACTTTGCGATGAGGATGTTGTGGAAGTTCTTGGTATTGAAAGAATGCCAGGGAGCAGCTGGGCTCCCAAGACATGATAAGAAAAGAGTGTAATGTACTAGAAAACCTAGTACAGCATTTATGGTCGACTGTGGACGTTTGGGGTCAATAGAGGACATTAGCGGTCAACAGAGGACATTTGTGGTCGTCGAAAGACATTTGTGGACCTATTTTCCTTGGCGTACCCCGGTTCGGAATACGGATAATAAGACGAGAGAAAACCAACATACTTACTCAGAGGTAATGAGGACATGGAAAGTATGGGGGTTTTAACGCGGGGTCTTTCTACTCAGAGGTAAGGAGGACGTGGTAGGAGTAGACTCCGCAAGGGATATTTGTTGTCAACAGTGGACATTTGTGGGCCTATTATCCTTGGCGTACTCCGGTTTTGGGTACGAATAATAAGTCGAAAGGGAACCAACATACTTACTCAGAGGTTATGAGGACGTGGCAAGCATGAGGTTTTCTTCGATGGAGCCTTCCTACTCAGAGGTAATGAGGACGTGGCAGGAGTGCGCTCCATGAAGTGGTACATAGAACAACTCAGTGGTAATGAGGACGTGGAAGTTCTATGTAAGGGGGTGATTTGTTTTTGGCGGAAGAGAAACAACTCAGAGGTAACATCGACATGGTTGTTTTGGGAAATTTGTGGATCTGTTACCCTTTTTCGTGCACTGAAAGTGCGGGTTGTGGATCATGAGGAGGGAGCTCTTTTTAGGGAAAAAGTTCAGAGGTATGATCATACGTGACTTACTATCCAGAAGAGGCGATATAGATTGACCAGGATGGGAGTTCAGCGGTACCTGGGGATACATAACTCGACAATCTGGAAGATTTGGAGGCAGAATGTGAGTTCAGCGGTGCCGGAGGGTACATAACTCTACAATCTGGAATATTTGGAGGTAGACTGTGGGTTCAGCGGTATCGAAGGGCACATAACTCAACAATCTAGGATGTTTATGGTATGTCTTTTCAGACATAATACTTCTTCAGGAACTTGCCGTTGATGGGCAACATGAGCAAGTCTCTATTTTGTTTCGCGAGGCGATAAGCACCATTGGAGAAGACAGCCTCAATGGCAAATGGACCTTCCCACTTTGTCTGAAATTTGCCAGCAGTTTTGTGAGTCATAACCATCGGCCTCCGAACTGCCAAAACGAGATCGCCCACTTGAAACGTTCTGATTTTGACCTTCTTGTTGAAAGCTCCGAAGATTCGGGCTTGATATAGCTCAATTTATTATTGAGCTAACAGGTGCTTCTCATCTAAGGCCTCCAACTCTTGTAGTCGGCGATGGTGATTGTCGTCTGTTATCAATCGGTAGGTGAGGGCGACACGGAGTGAGGGGATTTGGGTCTCCAAGGGGAGAACTGCCTCACTTTCGTATACCAAGGAGAATGGTGTGTTCCCGGTGGCCGTTCGTATTGTAGTACGGTACGCCCATAAGTATTCGCCGAGCTTTTCTTTCCAGTCGCGTTTGTTTGACGACACGAACTTCTTGAGAAGCTTGATGATTGTTTTGTTGAATGCTTCAGCCATACCATTAGCCGCTGGGTTATATGGTATTGAAGCATTATTCTGGATCCGGTGTTTGTTGCAGAACCGATAGAAGGTGTCGCTTGCGAACTGCGAACCGTTGTTGTGGATGATCCTTGGGACAGTACAAAGCGATAGATGACGTAATGCTTGAGGAAGCTGATCACGTTTGAAGTCTTGACTTCTGCCAACGGAATAGCCTCCGCCCATTTGGAGAAGTAATCAGTGATTGGGAGTATGAAGCGATGTCCTCTGGACGAAGGTGGAGTAATCGGACCAATAATGTCCATTCTCCATGCTTCGAATGGCCAGGATGCCACCGTCGGATGTAGAAACTCGGATGGCTGATGGATGAAATCCGCGTGGACTTTACAGGCTTTGTACTTCTTGCATAGTCTATCGCATCTTCTACCATCATGGAACAGTAATAGCCCATCCGACGAAGACGGTCTTGTAATTTTGGACAAGGTTGATGGGCCCCGCAGACACCGTTTGAGCTTCGCGTACGGCTTTTTTGGCTTCTGTATTTGATAGACACCGAAGTAGTAATCCATCGTAGGATCATCGATACAGCATTTTCGTCTCTGTATCGTAGAAGAATCTGAGGTAACACCTTCTGATAGAAGTGGCCTCCTTTGGGTTTTCGGGCAAGATGCCATAGACTACAAAGTCTATGAATGGCTGTCTCCAGTCCGGTGTTTCGTCAACCGTCTGAGCAAAATTGCTCGCCACAAACTGAATGTTATTCTTGGGACAGACCAGTTCGTGGCCTATCACATCCACCGAGTGATGAGCAAAGTTCAGAACTACTAGGGAAGCGGCAAGGCCAACTAAGGCATCGGCTTCAATATTTTGGAGTCTGGGAACGTGTTCTATGAAGAACCCTTCGAACGACGAAATGATGCTGATCGTCGTTTGGTGATAGGGGATCACGTCTTCATGGCGGACTTCATATGAACCCCGGATCTGATTGACGATTAACTGCAAGTCGCCGTATGCTTCAAGGTATTCTACCCCAGTTCTTTTGCAAGTCGGAGGCCAATGACCGAAGCATTATACTCGGACACATTGTTTGAATAGGGCTCCATGAGGGAATAAGCCCGATTGATCACCAACCCGGAGGGAAAAATCAGCACCATTCCGACTCCAACGACGATGTTGCCCTTGGGCCCAGTTCTGGAGGCGCCGTCGAAGAACATTCGCCATTTGGTATCATGAGAGGCCATATGTGAGTCGGCAACCTCATCTGGAATCTCTTTGTATATCCTGGTTGACTCCGAACCTGGATGGGCTGCTAAAAAGTCTGCCAGAGCTTGACCTTTAATAGCCTTTTGTGGGACGAAGATCATATGGTAGGGAGACAACAATATCGCCCATGTAGCGAGGCGAGAGCTGAGTGCCCCTGGCTTGGTCATGAGGACCCTGAGGGGGTTGACTCGTGAGATCACATGTATGGTTTGTCCCGTGACATAGTGTCGCGTCTTCTGAATGGCGAACACCAGGGCGAGGCATTCCTTCTCCACAACGGTATATCGGTGTTCCGGCCCCATCATCATTCGACAGAGGTAATATATAGCCTGCTCACGGCCTGCATCGTTGTTTTGTGCTAGCAGAGTGCCGAAAGAATGTTCCATCGCTCGTACATAGAGCAGGAATGGTTTTCCAGCAACCGAGGCCACCAGGACTGGAGGGTTCGGTAAATATTCTTTGATGCTGTCGAAGGCACGTTAGCATTCTTCATCCCAAACGAATGAGACGCCCTTCTTCATGAGGTGAGTGAATGGCTGACATCGTCCGGAGAGGTTGGAGATGAACCTCCTGATGTAAGCTAGCCTCCCTTGAAGGCCTCGGAGTTCATGGAGATTTCTCGGGGGACCCATCTCCATGATTTCCTTTGTCTTCTCCGGATCTATATGAATCCCTTGAGCAGTAATGATAAAACCCAGGAATTTTCTACTGGATACGCCCAAGAAGGATTTGGTAGCATTCATCTTCAAGTTGTGCGCTCGCATCAGGTCGAACACCGTCCTTAGATCCTGCAGATGGTCTTCCTTATAGCGACTTTTGAAAGTGATGTCGTCAACATAGCATTCTACTGTCTTGCACATGTGGTCTCTAAAGATGATGCTCATGGCTCTTTGATACGTGGCGCCAGCATTCTTTAAACCAAAAGGGATGACTGTGTAGCAGTATGTGCCAATCGGTGTTCGGAATGATGTGTGCTTCTCGTCGTCGGAAGACATCTTGATTTGGTTGTATCCCGAGAAACCATCCATGAATGACATGCGCTCGAAGTCACAGGTGTTGTCAATCATGATGTCTGTGATAGGGAGGAGGAACTCATCTTTAGGACATGCCTCGTTCAGATTGCGGAAGTCGATACAGATTCGAATCTTTCTATTTTTCTTGAGGACCTAGTCCGGATGTTGTTCCTCACGAATGAAGCCGCTGGCTATCAGTTTGTTGACTTCGGCTTTGATCTCATTCATAATGTCCGGGCAAAAGCGTTGCTGTTGTTGCTTGATAGGCTTTGCATCCGGCCGAATGTTGAGTTTGTGAAGTACAATCTCGGGTTTAGCCCTGACATGTCTTCATAACTCCAGGCTAACACATCAATATATTCTTTGACGAGTTGTAGCAGCGATTCTCGCTCTTCGTCTGCCAGGCTTTTACTAACGAAGATTAGTTTTGGAGAAGACTCATTGCCGAGGTCAACTTGCATAATCTCATCTTCAGTAGGAGGCTCTCTTTGTTCGAACTGCTTTTCTCATTGTGCATACAGCTGTTGGGCCCATGGCTCTAATTCAGAGAGTTCAGGAATGTCTTCTTCTTTTTCTTCTTCGTAAGCGACGGTGAATGCCATATTGACAGACAAGACATACCTAAATACGTCCCCGATGCTGATATCTGAATCAGAAGTTGGTGATCAGGTTGAGTGTGAATGCCAGTCGCATTCCTCATCTGAGCTTGCAGGGGTCGTTGCAGGCGTAACATACCCCAGTCCACATCGGGGCTTGTTGTAGTAATATCTTGGTTTTCCGGCCAGAACTGGCAACTGTAAAGGTAACCGCCGACCGGTACCGTAGTTTAAGCCTGGTGTAGTCTCCAGATCGTACCCCTGTCTTTGCATGAGGTACTTGGATTGGGAGCTATACAGATAAAGGGGCAGTCTTCCGACGTCCGAGTCGAGATTGACTTCCTCTATTGCGAAGGGCTGTGGATCATTCTTCCGGCCGAAGATGATTGGATGGTCTTCTCCCTCGACTATGAAGTAGGCGCCTTCCACAGAAGTAAGTTGATTTGCGGTGTAAACATTTGTCACTTACGTGTGTAGGTGAGTGCCTATACCGTGTTCCATAGCATACATTATACAAAGCTTATAAAGCTCGAGGTAGTTCAAAGATAGCCCTTTATTGATGAAGTAAGGTATCTTTTCTAGTGGGATTACATCATCTGCGGATGGAACATCAGTATGAGCAGCCACAAATTTGGCCAATTCTGGTTCTTCTTCGGCCACCCCTATATAAATGAAGGCTGAGAGGATGACTTGTGCAGCTTAATCATCAGGGGTTCCGCTGGTGGAGCAGAACGTGGAGTCGTTGGCGAACTAGCGACTCCCTGTTTGGTGCTGGATGCTAGGCGGGGAGTTGTTGGCTCGCTAAGAGTCCCCAACTTCGTATTGGGATGACGATTCATCTTGGGAAGATGTATCGTTATTGGCTTGTCAAAGGATTTGAACTTCTCTGTTTGTGGCTGGCCGGCTCTTGGTAGCATAATTGTCAGTGGCTACGTTGTGGGTTTTGGCGCTTGGCCAGACCTTGGCAGTCGGATTATCATTTGCCCCTCTTGTGCCGAGAGACTGATTGCATCCTTACGCAGAGCGACCGTAAGGGGTGCGGTCTTGCCAGATTAGCGAGCTTGAAGTTGGATCGTCAGAGGTTCTTCTGATCCCGTTGATGTCTCAGTTTTAGCTTGCATATCTCCTTCGACAAGGTGCCTCTTCGACTTTTCGTATAAGCAGGAGTCCGAGTAATAAGACTCGACCCCTTTGAAGGGATCGCTGTCGGCAAATTCTGTTCTCACGAAGCCGTGTTTATCGACATACTTGAAGCACTGGTGCAGCGTGGAAGGCACGATTATGTAATCGTGTATCCAAGGACGCCCGAGAAGAATATTATAGGAAGTGTCCGCATCTATGACATAACAAGTCACTTCTGACTGCAGATCGCCGATTTGGCACTTCAAGCGAATCTTTCTGATCGGGTAGCTCCTACCCGAATTGAAACCGCTGATGGCGGTGCTTGTTGGCGCCAGGCGATGCATAGGGATGCGAAGATGGTACAACAGACTCTTCGGGACGATGCTTATGGAAGAACCGGGGTCAATGTGCATACGATCCACCTTTACGTCACCGATGTATCCAGTGTAGTACAACGGACGATCGTGCAGGTTGGTTTTAATGAGCATATCCTACGGAGTGAAGACGATGTTGGGCATTGCACCTGTGCAAGCACTGTTCTGGAGATTTGTAGGCGGGCTTTCTCGCGTGAGGTTAACCTGAGCCAGATATGCGTCGGCATTCTGGAGTGCATCGCTTAGTGCCACGCGAACATCTTTGGAGAGTCTCAGGAGCTCGTATAATAATAATTTGGCCGGTGTGTTGGCCAATTGTGCCAAGATGTCAAATTTGTAGGGCCTCTCCAGCCCCTGTGTCACGCCCCAGAACCAGAATACTGGAGAGCGGGGGACAGACACAGCCAGCTACGTACATTGAAGTGAATTTCACATCGTAATACGGTCACGGCTGTCTAGATGCATGAGGGTTTACTACAAGCCATCAGTCTCTTAAGGTCAATAACAAGTCTAGTGTCTCAATCTCAAGCAACAAGTAGATATAACAAGATGGTAGATCATCAGACATACAAAGTAAGGCATCCCATACATTACATATTCAGATGATCATGAAGCTAGTCATACAAAATACGAAGACTAGCAAGAGTTTAAGTCATACATGATCAACCCTAGGATTTGTCAATCATACTACAGCCCGTAGGCAGACAGTAAATAAAGTTGCAAACGAGCTAACACTTGCTCGGCGGCTAAACGCCTCAAAAGAATATTTTTACAAGGGAGTGGGAGAGCAAAATAAAAGCCACTCGTTGTCGGGATTCCTTCTAGTGTTCACCATGTGGCAGGAAGGTTGGGAGATCCTCGGTAGCTGCTCCGAAATCTGGCCATACAAAACCAGCTGGGTCAGACCCCAGAAAGAGCAAGTGCCACAAAGGAGGCTTCACTTAAGAACTAAAACCATCATGTCAGCACATAAATCATAGATGAAATAACATAAGACATGAGTTAAAGAAAACATGATGATAAATGATAAGATAACTAAAGGACTATTTCGGTAACCAAGTTACAACCCGTAAACCAAATAAGGACCGGGGTTGTAACCCTTCACCTGAACAGAACTTAGCCTTGAACCAATTATCGATAAAGTAAAGCATAAACAAGCATGTCCGGAGATATCCATGTACCGGATCTGGGCAAGACTAGACAAGATAGGACTCCATCCATCATTCACGACCAAGCAAAGAGTACGGCTTGATACTTAACTAACTAGGGTTATCACAAGCTTAGTTACTAGTAAGATGCAATGAGGTACGCCTACGGCCATAAGCCCTACAGACTATCCAGGTTATCCAGACGCAAGGTTCAAGCTTAGAGTTATCATGCCTTGTAAGGTGACTTGGATGCAACACATGACAGTGTGCATAGTAATCGTTTCATGTGGTAACCCACATAGCAGTGAGCTGGAAATGTGCCCTACTCGTCGGCAGGCTACAAGTCCATCAAGGAAGGCACCCAGATAACGGGATTGTTTGTAGCCGGAATACCTCTCTATATGCTCTAATTGATCAATCTAGTCATTAACCTAGTCAGATTCGGTATGAATCCCTGACCGTGGTAACCAGGGATGCATGTCCTAGACATGATGCGAGACAAGACTGGTTGCTTACACAAGCACATTCAATACAATCACCCACGGTGTCAAGAATTTACTTAGTATGTCAAGTTAGCCATCGCAACAGCGTATCAAGGTTATCGTGTCAAGATTACTTGTCAAGATTACTTGTCAAGGGTGCACTACGACGGGTCACCATCATGTCATGTTACTTATCAAGATTACTTATCAAGATTACCTATCAAGGCAAGGGTGCGTCACGGCGGACCACCATCAAGAATAATCATGTCAAATTACTTGTCAAGAGTGCACCACGGTGGGTCACTAATCATGCAATTCTATCAGTAAGCCTTGTTCCGATTAACATTCATAAATACTGTCATGATCATATCGGGTTCATGTCAAGTTTACATCAAAGGCGTAAGGATATAAAATGGCTGCAAATTCATAAAAGGGGAATATGGGGACATAAGTCACCCAAGGGGGGAAGCAAGGGGTAGCATACGCTCAGGACAGCGTACGCTCAGGTCAGGGCACGCTCAAGTATGTGTACTAGGGCACGCTCAAGTCTGCGTACCAGGGCACGCTCAAGTCTGCGTTCCAGGGCACGCTCAAGTCTGCGAACCAGGGCACGCTCAAGTCTGCGTACCAGGGCACCCTCAAGTCTGCGTACCAGGGCACCCTCAAGTTTGCGTACCAGGGCACCCTCAAGTCTGCGTACCAGGGCACGCTCAAGTCTGCGTACCAGGGCATGCTCAAGTCTGCGTACCAGGGCACGCTCAAGTCTGCGTACCAGGGCACGCTCAAGTCTGCGTACGCAAGAGACACGCTTCCAACAGAAAGCGTACCCAAGTCTGCGTACGCAAGAGACACGCTTCCAACAGGAAGCGTACTCAAGTCTACGTACGCAAGAGACACGCTTCCAAGAGGAAGCGTACTCAAGTCTGCGTATTGCACTAAAGAGCACGCACAGCTCAGTGGCGTAAGCTAAAAAGCTCGGCACACTGCTCACTGTCTTCTCCAAACCAGCAAGGACTCCATGGTTAAACCCAAAGCTTCAAAAGTTCATAACTTGGTCAAAACAAGTCCAAATCCAACATTTTAAAGGTTAAAATTGGGTAGAAGAAAATTTCCCACCACATGGAACCATCAAAACTTGAAAACAAAGAAGTTTGATAGATCAAAACCACCAAATCCGAAAATAACAATTTCTAGATCTATACGATTTAAAGCCTCAAAATGGAAAATGACAAGTTCTAATGTGTCTTAGAAACATGAGGAGAAGCTAATGGAACAATAAAATGGGCTCTCTTGTAGAAGCAAGTTGCACTTGCCTATGGGTATGGAGAGTTGGGTGGAGGAAGAAGAAGAAGAAGTTAATAGAGGAAGTAATAAAGAGAGAGAGAGTGTTGGTAGGTTTTTAATGAGGGTGGGATGTGGTGTGTTGAGGGTGGAGCATAGGCTAAAGTGTTCCAATATACATTAAACCAAACCAAACCAACCCAAACTAATTAAAACCGAGCCATCCCAAAATAAACCAAGTTAAACCATTACATGCTATGACGAACCTAATCAAGATTAAACTGAAATTAGCTAGCCAGGCAGGAAAATAAAAATACATGTCAAGATTCCGTGTACGTATACTGAAAATACGTAGAACGAAAAACGGGGGTGACACCCTGAGGTACCTCTTTTCGGAGCGGCTTGTCAAAGCGAGTCTCCTTCGGCCTAGGCTTGTCGGTCGTCGAAGGCTGAGAAGGTCCTGGGGCACCGGCAGCTATCGGCTGATGATCTTCAGTCGAGTTACCTGGTGGAGGTTGGGTTTGTGCGTCGGATCGGGTAACAACAGCAATAGCTTCTTCGACCTCTACCAAGATTGTGCGGCATGACTTGACTTTCCCATTCTTCTTCTTATTGGAAGCGGGTGGTGCAGACTGAGTTACTTTCGGTACCAGGTCTGGGTGAACCCACATGACCTCCCCTTGTGATGTAATGAGGGGCACTAGACCAACGGCCTGATCTCGAGGAGGTGAAAGATTAGCAATCTCTATTGTTGCCCGAGGGATGGGTACTACGCCGTCTTGAGTCTCTGTCGGAGGGAAGCTGCCGAACTGTACCGACATCATGTTGGCTGCTACGGTTACCTCCTCGAAATCGATGGCCAGAGCCTTCGAATCGATGAGATGCTGAATATATCGCTTCAATTGGATGCAGTCCTGCGTGGCGTGGTGGACGTAATAATGGTAATAACAGTACTTGGGTCTTTCCATCTCGGTCGGCCGAGGTTTCCGTTTAGGTGGAGGGAGCTGGATTCTACCTCCTTGTATGAGCATGTCCAAGATGGGCTTGACATGACCATCTTCGAAGGAGTAAGTCACCTGCGGCCACTGCTTTTCAGCTGGCTTCGATTTAGGCTTCTGGGTTGCGTCGGACACCATAGCCTGTTTGCCTTGTTGTCTCGATTATTGGAGGAATTACCCCCGTTGTTGGTGTTAGCATTAGGGCATTTGTCCTTGTCCTCTTTCTTCGAGATGTGTAATCCCAGTTGGCGAGCCTTCTTCAACTTATCTTCGGTGCTAGTGGCACTGATGATGAACGTCTTCCAATCCTTAAATTGACTTTCACCCATCCAGAGGATGATTGTTGGGAGCAGTCTCTTTTGGCAAATTTTAATTAAGGAGGAATCCGGATTTTCAGACGGCAACTTCATTACGGTTTGGCAAAACTGCTCAATATAGTTCCTTGTCAGTTCCTTCTTCCCTTGAACAACATCCATGAGGGTGGACATCGTCACGCCTTGTCCTACTTCGTAGAACCTCTCCAAGAACATACGCTTGAAGCTGGCAAAGGAATGGATGCAGTTGTTTGGCAGGTTGCGGTACCAGTCGAAGGCGACCCCTTCCAATGCCCCGATGAATAATCGTGTAAGGATGGCATCGTCATGGGGCAGATGGTCGGTTGTGACCTCGAAGTAAGTAATGTACTGACTTTCGGAAGACTTTCCATTATAGGGATTGATGTTGAACGGCTTATATCATGGTGGAAAAGGGACATCCCTCCATGCAGCAGGGTATGGTTGTCGTATTCTGAGGTCTTAGGAGGTTTCCCGGGCGTGAAACATGGCCCGGAGCACCTGGACCTCTCTTCTTGCCTCCCTGGCCTCATCCGCAGCGGTGGGAGCTGATATTTCAGGAGGATTGTCGCCCGGGTTTGTTGTCGCTGAGTTCGAGTCCGCATTGACCGCGAGACCGAAGCTTGTTTGGCCAGGCGTCCTTCCTTGCAGAGTTGGAAGCGCCACATTGATTTCGTCTACGGATTTAACTAAGGTATGCAGTATGGCCTCCAGAGTATCGATGCGTTGGCGATCACTGGGACCGTCTTGATCGTCATTTGTCATGAATGTCGTCCTCACACGAGCCGAAGTAGAAGGGACGATGGACGACGTGCCCTCTGAATCATACCCTTGTATAGAGAAGTCGTCAGGGTATGTGGGAATATTTTCCTCTGGTTCGGACTCAGAAGGAATAGTACCCCCATCTTCAGAGCTTGCCTCATCTTGAGAGTCGCGAACATCCTCGGGGACGTCGGCACCTGTTGTATCTGTTGGGAGAGTCGTTTCTCCGGGCTCATCTCCTTAGAATACCGGATTGTCATGGATGTTCGGAGGAATGCTACCCCCGGTTCCAGCGACCCCCAGTGATGTGGATGATGAATCTCCCGATGTAGTAAATTTTGTCTTCGAACGGGTACCTTAGAAAACTCCGGTGGTAGGCAACCTCTTAGATGATAGTTTCTTGGTCACAGTAGTTAAAATCTTCGGGCTGGAGATATTTGTTTTCTTCCCTCTTTCGCTGGCGGGGATTCTCTGAACAGAGTTGCAGGAGACGACGGGAAGCGCCTCATCCTCTAAACTTGGTTGTTGCAGTCTTTGAAAGACGGACCACCGGTCTTCTCGTACTGCTGCGTTGTTGCAGCAGCAGTTGACAATGACTTGGGTACAGTGATGTCCGTGGGAGGACTCTTTGCACACCGAGTCCCCTTCTCTTTTCTTACGTTTGTGAAGGATCACGTCACGCAAGTCAGAGGGTCTCGCGCTACCATGTTTGCTTCCTGGTTGCGGGGAGACTTTTGGGAACCACTCTGTCCGTTTGCCGTCGGGGGCTGGACTCGAGTGGTTCTGTATAACTTCCCATCAGAGGCCCGCATAACAGTAAGCAGAGCTCTCGGATGGTCAGAGATTGGGACAGCCGACTGAGCTTGCTGAGCTCGCGCTGCCCTAGACTTCTTTACTCTAGCGCCTGAAGGCACATAGTAGGAAGAGTCTAAGTGGTGCTGCAGAAAATCAGACACATTTTCTTGGGAGCATGAGAGATCAGGGCCATAGGAGAGGTGGTCGAAGATGGAGCCTGAGCCGCATGGAGTAGATAATATGCGGCTGGAATCAGCAGTCTTCATGCGGCGGGCAGTCGCGGTCGCATAGGCCTTCTTCATGCGGCTGGAAGTCTCGGCCGCATGAGTCGCCTTCATGCGGCTGGAAGTCTTGGCAGCATGGGAATTCTGTACACGGCTGGCAGTTTTGGCCGTATGAGCATCATGCATACGGCTGGCAATCTTGGCCGCATGAGCATCATACATGCCGCTGGTGCCTTTATTCGGCTTCTTCCGGGACCATATAGAGTTCCATTTTGTCCCTGCAAGTCCAGCATCATAGTATTTTCCTCTACCGTACTTGGGGACAGCAGAGTCCTCTATGGCCTGAAGTAGAGCGGTATGAGAGTCTTTTATGCCATTTTGTGCAGCAGAGAGTACTTCGTCCAGGACTTGGGGAGGAGCAGATGACTTGGGCCTCCACTCCCTGCGAGCCTTCTTTGTGCGGGCTCGCTCCTGGATCAGGCCAGCGCTCCCATCGGAGAGCATTTCTTCAAACGCTTGTTGGTCGAAGCGGACGACCATCTTCTGTTGTGTGAAGTCGAGTTTGGCTGCATCCGATTGCGTCACCAACTTCTCAGCCGTCGAGAAGTTTGTCCCCAGCAGAGTCGCCATCGTGTTTGCCATTGATTGTAAAAGTACAGAACAATTATACAGGAGGACTGAACTTATACTCACAATACAAGCTTGCTCGTACAAAGAAAGCCTAGGGACGAAAATCTAGGTACAACAATCTAAGTACAATTGTTTAGTTTTGATTCTGGGGGTGACGGCCGAGGCTCGAGAAAGCGACGGCAGCTCTGTCTTACTCCTTAGACGATCGGACGTAGCCTTGGCTCTGATGAAGAAATGCTCTCGGAATGTGTGGGAAGACTCTTCTGCACGCGCCTTTGTCTCTCTGTATATCCAGCCGGGGTCGCCAGGTGGTTTGCAAGGGAATGGCACCTTGCTATTTATAGGAGTGGGATGTGATCATTAGGGTTTGCAATGATTTCCCTAAAAAAGTCGGCGGCTTGGGGATTTAATTGCCATTTTCCTTGATCCTATTTTGTTGGCAATTAATCTGGACTACTAATCTTGATTGCAACGAATCTGGGCAATTAATGTGGATTGCACCAAATCTTATGGACAATTAATGTTGATTGCCATGAATTTTTGGAAGCTCGGCTCTCTTGCCACGTGTTTAACCCGCGTGATTGCAATAAATCTGCTTTGATTCGGGTAATTATAATGATTACACTAAATCTGGTTGTTGGGATTTGTTGATAAATCTTGATTGATTTAATACTACGTGTCTAACCATCATTACGAGGAAACTGATCTTTTGCCACGTGTCATAACCGCGAGCCACAGCCGCATGAGGGTAGCTTCTTCGGTTTTGAACCGTATGAAGGTGGCAACCGTATGGGTGTAGCCTCCGAAATCTGGGCCACATGGGGGTGGTTTCCAATTGAGCCGCATAAGACTAGCCACGTGTCAAGGCTGCATGGGTATGGCCTCTCAGTATTTGAGCCGCATGGAGATAATCCCTATGATCCGAGCCGCATGAGGACAGCGGCCGCATGGGGTGGCTTCTTAGGATTTGAGCCGCATCACGATAGTCTCCACGATCCGAGCCGCGTGAGGAGGGTGGCAGCCGCATAGAGAGCTTTGGAGTTGGTAGATCGTGCCAGCTGTATAGAAGATTTTCTTCGTTTCCCGAAGAACACGCCGTCATGTTATAGTTCATCATTTCAGCTTTAATGTCAGAGTTATCACTTTATGTCAGAGCATTTAATGGGAGCAGTCATTTTATGGCCAGCTATAAAAAGCAAGCTGCATAGGGCCACGTGATTTTTTCCTGAGCCGTATGAGGCTATTGGAGAGTTTCTGAGCCGCATGAGACTCCGATAGATTCCTGAGCCGCATGAGGCTCCTTCTGCTTTAAGCCGCATGGGCTTCTTCTATTTTGAGCCGCATGGGCTATTCTAGTTCTTTTTCATGCTTCTACAAGACCCCCTTCAAAGTTTGGAACATCTGCCGATTCATCTTGCATACGAAGCACGTATCGGTGCTCCCGTCCATTATCGTTGGATGTATCCATTTGAGTGGTATAAATTATTTAATTATCTAGTACTAATAATTATTTTATTCAAATAGATCTAATATTGAATATATTATTTATATATATCTACATCACCTCAAGAAGAAGGTGGGTAGCAAGGCCTATGTAGAAGCTTCGATATGCAAAGCACATATTATTGAGGAGGTCTCAAACTTTTGCTCAATCTACTTCGGTACTCATGTCAGAACAAACTAGAATAGAGCACCAAGAAATGATAAAGGTGAGGTCGATGAACCGAATCGTAGAATCCGTACTATCTTCAGTGTTGGTGGCAAGCCTACAAGTGCTTCTAAGTTACGATGGTTGGAGGACGATGAGTTTGAAGCCGCTCATCGGTATATCTGCCTAAATAGTGGTATAGAGGAGATGGAAGATATAGAGAAGTAAGAGACATAATTTTGCTATGTTATACTCCAATTTTGCGATATACTTGTTAAAATTTTAATAACTTTTCTCTTTTTTATTATAGTTTTTTTAGAGCTGAGATAAAAATGGAGAGACCTAATATTGATGATGATGATCTTAAATGAGAGGTTGACAGAAAATTTCCGTCGTGGGTACATAACTATGTAAGGATTAGTATCATTTAACTATTCTAAATTCAATTGACCGACGAAAGGGCTTTTGTCCTAATGACGTTATGATACGTGATGTTTTAGGTTTTTCGTCCTGGCACACAATTGACCGACGAAAGACTTTGAGCACTAGCTATCGGACCAAGCAAGAGGGCGAAATGTTGGGATGGATATACCATCAATGGCTTCAAATTTAGAACCACTGATAAGCCTATCAATCACTCATTTGTCGATGAGAAGGCTAATTCCACAAAGAATTTTGGAGTTTGTGTAAGGGGTTCAGTCTACGATGCCGATCCAGAATTTGACTATTACGGTGTTCTAAGAGATATTGTAGAGTTGGATTAGTCTTTTGATACCCAAATTGTGTTGTTTAAATGTGATTGGTTCGACACAACACCCAAGCAAGGATGGTGAATTGACAAATAGTTTGGATTTATTGATATAAAATACGAAAAAAGATATATAGGTTTCGAACCATTTGTGTTGGCTAGTCAAACAGTCCAAGTGTACTACACGAATTATCCTAGTCGATGACGCACAACCCGTGATTGGTGGATTGTATGCAAAACTAAAGCAAGAAGTACATATAATATTAGAGATCAAGAATACCAGGAGGATAAGGTAGTCATGCCTCAACCAACATATATAAGTTTAGCCGACATTGATGACGTAGAGGTTGACGTTACTGTAAAAGATGATATAGTTGATGAAGAGCTTGACATATAGGACTTACCTCATATAGATGAGGAGTCTGAAATGGACGTATCGGATGAGGAGGAAGAATTTGAAGATGAAGGTGAAAGTGGAAGTAATAGTAAAATGAAGAAGATGAAGATGAAGAAGATTCGGATTACGAAGAAGATGAAGAAGATTAGTACATATTACCTATTAGATTTGTATTGATTATTTGTATCAACACACCTTTATTTAATTTCTATTAGATTTACATTGATTATTTGTATCATCACATCATTTTTTTATTTTTTCAGATTTACATCTGGCGGGACGAGGCCGTCCACGTCGACTTCGAGGATCTGGGTCGACCCGTCCTCCTACTCCTGCTCCTCCAAGGACTCCGGCTTCAGACCGCAGAGGAGTTAGCGAGGACGATTTGGTTGATGAGGAGGATGGCCTATCTCCGCCATTCACTCGTTCTTCAGTCGGCGGAGCTAGCCCTGATATTCCTTCAGCATCTACTCCTATCGGTGCTGGTGTCCCGTCTTCTACGCCAGAGACTACACCTGTCGCGCCTACTGCGACGAACCTATATCTTGAACTTTTGGTCGACAGTGGAGTGTACATACGTCGACCAGGATTTGTAGACCCTCCTACCCTGCCAGAGCGGCCAGCCAATATCACTCGTACCGAGCTATGGGCCGAAGGAACGACGTAAGTATACTAATGTTAGTAGACACATTTATTCATACTCTATTTATTATCTAATCATACATTGTTTTGTTTATTCCAGGTTCTTTTCGGTCCAGGCTGGTAAAGATTTGGGGGAGTTGATGCATCAACAATTCCATGGTCCCTATCTGAACTTCGGGGACATCCCAGTTGATAGACGATTCATTTGGCTCGAGATGCTTGAGGTATGTCGAAATAATATCGTCTTTGTTTACAACATTTCTTAAATATTTGCTCATTTGTTTTTATTTTTCATTATTTGCAGAAGTCATACTGGTGGCCGGCGCATAGAGATCAGGCGATCCGGAAGTGCTACAAGTCCATCGCCAGCAACAGGTTGAGGGATATGGTCAACGACCAGAAGGCATTATTTACACTAAGTAGTGATCGACGCAAGGAGTGGTTGAAAGAGGAATTCTAGGAGAAGATGAAGAAGAAGATGGACACTGCGGCCTATAAGGCCAAGTGTGAGAAGGCAAAGGCTGCCCGTGCTAAGGGTGGTCACCACACGGGTGGATCCATCCCAATTACAGATCATTATCGACGGCTGGTGAGTATTTTTATTTTTTATTTCTTCAATTGTTTAAGTTTACTTTTTAGTAATAAATTGATGTTTAATTGTTACAGTACGAGGAGGTCGCCACGGCAGGCGGAGATCCGAACGCCGTGGACTTCCCTAAAGTTTTTGAGCGTACCCATAAGCGAAAGAAGGATGGAAAGCTCGTAGATGATCGGGCAACCAAAGCCTATGTAAGTTTTCCGAGTCCTATATCTAATTACATTTTTCTTCGTCTTTACGTACTTAACTATATTTAGTTTAGCGAAATAGTTAGTCTGAACTCTAATATGAATATTAACTCTAAATCATAACCCTAAGTAGCATTATAAATCAATGAATAGTTTAAGAGACGTATGAGAACGTAACCATAACAATACTTACATCAAAAGTAAAATAGCAATATTAACTCTAAATCTATTCACCTATATAAATATAGGTGACTTATGAGACTTTAGAGAGTCGAGTTGGTGAGGGAGGGACTGCCGAGGGGGGAGCTGGGACTAGTCAGCCACTGTCGCCGGCTGTGAGGAACGACTTATGGATACAAGCCGTAGGTAGCGGAAAAGGGGGCAGCGTGTACGGTACCGGATCGTTGGCATCCCAGCCGTCCGTTTATTCCAGAGCTCCTCTATCTCTACCACCTCCACCTCCACCTCCAGGGACCGACGATATTGCCGACGCCTATACCTTGCGACAGATTACACATATTCTGGTGGCCCTCCAGGGTCATGTGGGGTAGATGAGTTGAGCTCTTATCACAGCAGGTCTGATGCCTGTTCCTACTGCACCGACACCTGCTTCGACCACATCGCCTCCGCCAACGACTACTCCTCCGACCACACCGCCTACTATACCGGCTCTTTCTCCGACCACAGTGCCTTTTGTCGTGCCGCCGATTCTTCCAGACGTCGTTCCTGCCGAGGACGTACAGCGAATCCTCACTTTGGTCGTAGGGCAGTTATATTCATGCGAAAGGCCGGTTATGCCTCCGCCACCTCCTCTACCTCCACCACCATCAGTTTGAGTTTTTTTTTTTTTGTATTTGACGATGAGTTGTATTTGAGATGAGTTTGTGTATATATACTATTGCGGCTGTTAGACGTGTTTTTATGATTTGATTGTTGGAAGTGTTTATATATGTACTATATTTGACTGGTGAACATATTTGATTGTTGGATGTGTTTGATCGATAACTTACTTGAAGGGGGTCTTGTAGATATACCGATAACTTTGAAGGGGGTCTAAAAGTTAGAAGCAGTCTACAAGTTCAAACACATCCAACAATCAAATGTGTTTGATCGATAACTTTGAAGGGGGTGGTTTCCAATTGAGCCGTATAAGTTTGTGTATATGTACTCTAACTTCCACAATGTCAATACAATCTTCTCCTCAAGTTCAAACATATGTTGCAGCGTCAACTTACTTGAACACAAGTCTCTAAAGAATATAGATAACTCAGCCAGTGGACCCCATACTAGAGAAGGCAGCATCTCTCTCAGAGCGATAGGAAGTAAACGCTCCATGAACACGTGGCAATCATGACTCTTCATCCCTATCATCTTGCGTTCGTTGAGATTGACCATCTTGCGTTCGTTGAGATTGACCATCTTGCCAGATTCGATATGTAACCGTCAGGAAATCTCAAGTTTCTAATCCAATTGCATGTTATCAATTTATCATCCCTACTCAGTGTAAATGGTGCTGAGGGCTTGACCCAGTTACCATTGGATCTTCGTGTTAGATGCAACTCTGGACGCCTGCAAATAATTTCCAATCCTTTCTTGCTTTGGGATTGTCTTTCGTTTTTCCCTTGACATCCATCACCGTATTGAAGATGTTGTCGAATACATTTTTCTCAATATACATGACATCAAGATTGTGTCTTATGAGATTGTCCTTCCAATAAGGTAAGTCCCAAAAGATACTCCGCTTCGTCCAATTATGGTTATGTTCGAATCCTTCTAAGTGATGGACCGAACTCATATCTTCTTTTACAGGCGACAAATCATCTATGCCACCCAAACGATATTTCCAGTCAATCTCAACGGAGGAGGAGTTAGTTCATGTTTACCAGCTCTAAAGGCGTCCATGTTCCTTCTCCATGGATGCGACATGGGAAGGAACTAACGATGGCAATAAAAAAAAGCTTTTTCTCCATTCTGAAGGCGAAATGCCTTACTTTTTTCCATACATATCGGACAAGACATAATACCATGAGTACTCCTCCCAGATAACATTCCGTATGCTGGAAAATCATTAATGGTCCACATCAACATCGCTCTCATCTGAAAGTTCTGCTCCATCGATATATCATACGTCTGAACGCCGAACTGCCACAATTGTTTCAACTCGTCCACCAATGGCTGCAAGTAGATATTGATGTTCTTCTTTCAATTTTTTGGACCAGGTATGATAAGTGTCAAGAACATATAAGGAGTCTTCATGCACATCCACGGTGGTAGATTGTAAGTGGTCAAAATCATCGGCCAACAAGAGTACTGAGCCCCCGACTGTCCGAAAGGAGTGAATCCATCAGAACATAAAGCCAGCCGAACATTCCTAGGCTCTGTAGCAAATCCAGGATGACATCGATCAAAATGCTTCCATGCCTCTCCATCAGATGGGTGAGATAATTCTCCTTCATCCATCTTCCGCTATTTACTATGCCATGTCATGTATTCTGCAATATTCGAGGACATAAACATTCTCTGTAGCCTCTTTGTGATCGGCAAAAACTGTATGTATTTGTAGGGGCGCAACCTTGTTCGTGCAGTTGATTTTCCTTTGCCCCAAATGGGCTTCTACCGATCCTCGTGACAGAAAATATATTTGTCTTTATCATTGTTCTCCTTGTTGTACAACATGCTGCCGTTTTGGCAATAGTCTATTTTTTCTTAGCCTAATCCGAGTTTCTGTATCATCATTTTCGACTCGTAAAAGTTTTCTGGCAAATCCTTCGCTCCTTTTGGCAGCAACTCTCTAACAAACAGAATTATCCGATCGTAGCATTCTTGTGGCAAGTTAAAATCAGACTTGAGGTCCAACAACCGCATCACCACCGACAGGACAGAATGAAAATCACAGCCTGGATATAATGGAGTATCTGCATGATTGAACATATCATGGAACTTCTTTGAAACAGGATTCGGATCCTCTGAATCAAAACTTGGACCTGCACAAGCCGCATCAAATACCAACTCACGTGCCAAGTTTCGATGCTGATATTGGAAGTGGTCTCCAAGAGTAGGGTCTCCCACCTCCGTATTGAAGGAGGACTGATATTGCGGAACCAAAGGTTCTCCTTGAGCCGTCCACTCATTGTAGTTCGGTACGAAACCCTTCTTGTAGAGGTGCTCTCTCACGAGATCTACCTCTCTGAATGGTATATTACGACAATTGACACAAGGACACTTTATGAGATTTTTGTCCATGAAATAAGGTTGGCTACTGGCGTATCTCAGAAATTCCTCGATGCCCGCCTTAAAATCATCCGTCAAACCAATCTTGATCCCATGTCGCCGATTGTACATCCACGAACGGTTAACTAAGTATCGATTCATTGTTGAAACCAATTCAGCACCAAATACCATATATTGGGTAAATACAAGTAAAAATTAATTTAGTAACTAATTGTAACAAACAATGTTAACAATATCAGTATTGAAATTGATATCATACCATTCCTTTGAGGATCGATATCGAAATCGATATTGGACCATTCCTATGAGATATCGATGACGAAATCAGTAATTTTGACCATTTCGATGAGTATGGATATCGAAATTGGTATCAGATTATTCCTATGAGTATCGATATCGAAATTGGTAATATCGACCATTCCTATGAGTATCGATAACGAAATTGATATCAGACCATTCCTATGAGTATCGATATCGAAATCTTTAATATCAAAATCCGTATCATACCATTCCTATGAGTATCGAGATTGGTATCGGCCTATCAGTTTTGTATCCGTCGTATCCTTATACCGTATCATATCGATATTAAATTGGCCTTATCGGATTAGTACTATCAGCCGTATCATATCGGTTTTGATCTTTTAAGCTGAATCATATCGGTGTCGGTCTCTCAAATAATGTAATATGCCAACATTTTTAATAATGCAATATGACCTCTAATTTTTGTTTTTCTCAATTCCCTTTCAACTTTCGTCTATTCGGATTCGAGACATGTCGGTTCCTTAAGCCTTACAAAATTATTAAAAATATACTTTACTAGATTGTTGCCACATATATGCCCTCTAATCTTTATTTTTCTCCATTCCTTTTCTCAAATTAATTTTCTAATTTTGTAGTGTTTTCAATGAGCCAAACTTTTTCATATTAACATAAGTTTAAAAGAAAAATTTACAAAACCAACTACATCACCCAATTTACAAGCAAAAGTATTCATATTAACATAATTTTAAAAAAATAACACAAAATGTTTTAAAAAAATTTACCTAGACTGATTGGAGGAAGGAGGGGGTTGAAGGCTGATTGGAGAGGGTGTCTCCGGCAGGGCAGAGGAGGAGGAGGGGGCCTAGGAGCAGTAGGAAAGAGGAGGGGAAGAAGGAGGGGCCGCCGTGGGGGGGTCAGGGGAGGAGGAGGCAGCCGTAGGGGGGTCGGGGGAGGAAGGGGGCTGCGTGCGTCAGGGGTCGAGAAGGAGGGGGTCGTCGGGGAAGGAGGTGGGGGGTTGCCGCACCGGAGATCGCGGTCGAAGAAGGAGGAGTAAAGGGTTTCGGGGGTTTTGGGGAAAAGTTAGAAATTTGGACAAATTTTGAGAATAAAAATGAAAGGTTAGCTGCCACAGTTTTATTCGTCGCCAGCGACAAAAATTTTCCGTCGCTAAGATGTATGTACTATCTTAGCGACGGACTAGCGACGGACTCCGCAACGTATATTCAAATTTTATTATGCATAAAAAAATGGTCGCTATGAGGTCGCTATTTCGTCGCTATTTAGCGACGGATTATCTTCCATCGCTAAAGTCAGTCGCTATTTATCAAAATTTTTGTAGTGACCGTTACATTTCCTTCGTACGGCCTCTGCCATTAGTTGACCACCACTTCCAGCCAACCCTAACACGAATAACCACACCCGCCTTGTCGTGCCAGCTGCGCCACTCCGTGATTTCCGCCACCACCACTATCATCTCTTCCATCTCCACCACCATCAGCCCGTACTCCTCCTTCATGTCGATTTACCCGTCGACATTACTACAACTACTGCCGCCACCTACTTACCTACCACCACCAGCCACCGACACCGATCCCTCACGACCAACGTCCTCTAGTGCCGGCGCATGCCATCGAACTCCAGAGACCTTCCGTGCTTGGCCCCTGTGCCATTGCCGTGAGCTACTCGACCACTCCAGCCGACGCCATGCCCGTTGCCACCGCAGATTCTAAGAGATCAGCGCCGAGGCTCACATCCGACACGCCCGGCCTTGTTGTGCCGGAGCAGCACCCCACTCTGGTAAAACCCTTCCTCTTCCTATTTTCTCACTCTGCTCTTCCTCCTCCCCACTCCCCTCCTTTTGCTTCTTCTTACTTTTTGAGTTTTTGTTTTGTTCTCTCTCTCTCAAAAGAGAGAGAGAGAGAGAGAGAAGAGAACAACTATGTTATTATTATTATTATTATTATTGTTACCTACATCTAATAGAAAACTAATAAATTAATTGTTTTTGTATATAGTTATTAGTAGTATTTTAAAGCTATTTGTTATCTTTAGTCTTAATAAAATTATTATATTTATTGTTATTGTATATATAGTAAATATTTTTTAGACATACTTTGTAACAAAAGATATTAGTGGGCTTGGCCCTATAATTATTCCCAAATTAAGTTTAGAAGCCTAAAAATATTATTATTTTATGTGTTTTAAAATATGGCTTTTGGAGCTAAATTATGTTTGACTAAATTAGGTTTACCCTAAAATGATTTTTCTAGATTTTCAAAAGACTTATCTAAATATATGTTAACTAGTAAAATATAGTTTTCAAGTATTATAACTATTTTCAAAAATAGTATACTTCCACAAATTCCTCAGTTATCACCTTGATCATGACTAATCGTGCACTCCTATTTTCTCGCAAATTTGGATCCCTTCACATCGACCATGGCTATTGGACAAATTAGGACATTGTTAGATCATCGCACTACCCTCAGGTATGATACCTTGCCATTTATTATTTATTTACTTTAGCTCATCATATTGCATGCATTATTATTTATTTTCTGTAATATAAAGTTGTGCTTCTTAGTCATATTTTGTTGCTGTAGAAGCATGAAAAAAGCGCAACAGTTATAAAAGTACATGGACCTAAAAGTTGTTGTGCACATCAATTTGATAAGAAAAGTACAGTGTATAAAAAAAGATACTTTATTAAATCATGATACAAAGGTCTATTACAGATTCTTTATGATTACATATAAAAGCTATCTACTCAGCCTACAAGTGTGTAGCTTACAAGTGTGCAGCCTACAATTGCACAGTTAGAGCGAATCACTTTCTAGTCAGGAGGACATCACTTTTCTACTCCAATATGGCTAATAAAGTAGTTATTAAGCAGAAAGGGCTTACGGTGCTGCCTGTGGCTCTTCCAGCAGAACGAAGGGTCGGCCGTCAACCAAAATCCAGTATCTTGGGCCTTGAAGACCTCCAAGATGTTATTCAGGTTTGAACCCACTGTGCCAAACGTTCAAGTGCATCTCGAATCTTTGAAGTTGTTCTCTACCAAGGTTACGATTTCTTTGAACGAAGACATCCACAACCAACGGTCGACTAATGCAAGGCCTATGGTCGTTAGAAGATAAGTTAGGATCAAGCATGACAGGGAAATGTTAAGAGGCAATGAACGACGGCTTCCTCAAAAGCTCCCCTTTATATAGGCTATGTGCGGTCCAAACCTGCCTGCCACGTGGCAGCTAGTCAAAGTCTTTGAGCTAATGGGATGAACCTAGAACTTAGCACAATGAATCTCATTTAAATGAGTTCATTTGACTAAGTTATTTAGTCACCGCTTCTCGAGCCCCCACCCCCCCCCCCCCAAAGTGGCAGTAATAAAGAAGGCGTTGACTCAGCCGCTCAGAAGCAGTCACTAGTTGCTCTAAAAGCACAGTGACCAAAGTTTCAAGAAGCGTAGCCCCTTTTCGACTCCTTCAGAGTTCCAAGAAGTGTAGCCCCTTCACGGCTCCTTCAGGCTTCCCAGAAGTACAGCTCTTTTGCAGCCCCTTTACAGCTCCTTCAGGCTTCCCAAAACTGCAGCTCTTTTGTAGCCCCACCACGGCTCCTTCAGAGTTCCAGGAAGCGCAGCCCCTTCACGGCTCCTTTAACTAGGCTTCCCAGAAGTTCAGCTCTTTCGCAGCCCCTTCACGGCTCCTTCCGAGCTTTCCAGAAGCGCAGGTCTTTCGCAGCCCCTTCATGGTTCCCAAAAGTGCAGCCCCTTCACGGTTCCTTCAGAGCTCCCAGAAGTGCAGCCCCTTTACGGCTCTTTCAGGCTTCCCAAAAGTGCAGCTCTTTTATAGCTCCACAATGATCTCTCAGAGCTTCCCAGAAGCGCAGTTCAACAGCCCAGTCGCCTCGATGCCCCAAAAATGCAACTCATATAGCACGCAGCTCCTCGGCAACGTGGTGCTATACCATATGGCCAATATGACAGTCGTATCTCTTCATATGCAATTAGATATAGTTTGTTCAAACATTCGTATCTCTTTAGGTACAATCTGATCTAGGTTGTTCAAACTTCCACTTCTTCGATAGAGTTGAAATCCAGTTTGTTTAAACTGAAACAAGATCTTTGAATGGTGTGTGCGCACCATATGTCACTGATGATGAGTGGTGCACACCATCATTCCTTTGATAGAATCAAAATCTAATTTTTTTCAAACTGAAAGAGATCCTTCGAGTAGTGTATGCACGCCACGTGTCACTAATAATAAGGGGTGCCAACCGCCCAAGACCTCAGAAATAAGAAAATCTCAACAACTGCCACATGTTAGCTTAACAACAGCCCCTACAAAGCAGTTACAAACAGATCCTCCTAAAATCTCATGCACGCAATGCTCCTGCACGCCAAAACCTATTCGCACATTGTATATGTGCTCACTTATAAATAGAATAAGTCTTCTTTCAATCAAGATACTTCGACGTCTTCTTGATTGGCAACCCAAGTTACCACTCATAGGCATCAGAAGGTCAGAGCAAGTTCATTTTATCGTCAGACCATCAACGGAGTAAAGGAGCCGCTGTAGTCCTTGATCTTTATCGTCATACTTTTCTAGAAACTTTTGTACTTAGATCTCCTATTTAGGAATCTTCTGTTCTCTTTTCTTGTTTGTATACAAAAAAGTTTGTATAACTTTTATTCATGACAAACAAAATGGCGACTCTGCTGGCGACTTCCTTTTCTTCTGATGAGAAGGTGGTGGCACAATCTAACAATGACTTACAGGGATCTTCGAAAAAGACTCTGGTCGTGCACTTCGATTAACAAGCGTTCGAAGATCTCCTTTCTGAAAGAAACTTGGGTCCTTCGAAGCAGCTAGAAAAGCCGAAGAAGTAGAAGACTCGACATACTTGGATGCCCTAGGCTACTGTAACGAGTAGCAAGACGGAAGGGGCACGCTCCAGGCTCCCATAAACACCGAAGCATCAATGATGCCTCCACCCGCTACTGCTGCACGTGCTCAGGCAACTTTAGTTGCTGAAAAGTGCAGCGGAGGGTGCCACTCCTATGACGCATGCCAGGCGAAGGCTCAACGCTGGACAAAAAGCATAGCTTACAATCCGCTCATGAAGATGATGGCATAGGCTGGAACTTCTTTCTTCGACAGAATTGCCTACCCTTTGGGTAAGGCCATGTTGGACTCTGAATGTTATGCACCTTTTACGAATAGTATGAAGAAATCTAAGGCAGGATGCGCCTTACGCAATCAATGTCCTATGCCAAAAACCATGTTGGATTTTGAGTACTCCACACCTTCCAGGGGTAGTACAAGGAAGTCCAAGGTAGCACGCGCCTCGCACGATCAACGTGCTACGACAACAGTTAACCAAAAGCTTCTGTTGTCCGTAATATATACAGCCGACGGTAAGCTGTACAAAATTGGTTCGGGTGCTTCGATGTCTTGACCAACAAAGCCTCTCTATCACTTGTGTGCTCATGCGCTTTATCCATGCCAGAGGGTGCATACTATGCGGACAGACTCATACGAGCAGCGTCGCTATAAGCATAAAGTGGGTCTGCCTCATGAGCAACTCCTAGGTCAGAACCTAAGTGTGCCTCACGCAAAGAAACTGAGTAGGAAGAAGCACTCCCTACATCTTCACTCACACGCACAGTATTCCTGTGTGCATGAAGTGAGTATAGATATGGGAGCCTTTGACTTGTGCAATATGATCTTTCACAAGCGCAAGATGAGAAAAGACTCTGTCCCAGGGCACACTTGTGCTAATATCACCATCAACTGTTGCTGCCACCAAACAGCAGCATCGCCACCAACAAGGCGGTCTGTTTTCCAACGACTGCGATCGGCAGTGCCTGTCCACCAGAGACTCGACGAGAGATTGTCGAGTGGAGAAGAAGATGAGCTCTTGGTTGCTTCATGTAATGCCACATGGGGGTCGCCATCCCTCAAGAAGCTCTCCAAGAATCCTCCTGTTTCGGCTAGCAAAACCCAAAGGCCGACCTAGAGGTAGCAAGTTAGTAGTACCCAGTACGAGTGTATTCCAATACACCCGTGCCAAGACCAAATCCTTGTCACAAGGGACTTTCACTTCGACAACAACACTGGTTGGGGGTAGTCAGAACCTGACATTCCATGACAATCTTTCGTTCTAGCCAGAAGAAGGTTTGTGCGGAACAGATATAGATACCTCCGTGGGTGCGATCTACCAACAAGCTGTGGGTAGCAACTATTTCGAGTTGGAGGATGACTGCAACCTACGCATCTACCCACAGGAAGGCAAAACTCAAGGGTCCGAACCGGAGAGCAAAAGATCCAAAGTGCCCTTTCTTTCCCCTACTTGATGTTCGTGTACATAGCCGAAGGAGACAACGCGGGAAATAGCAAGGGGGTCCAACCATCAACAACGTATAGAGGGCCTTGAGACGGGCCTGAATATGTTAAATGAGACCATACAAAGCTTGATTTCTGTGGTCCTAGAGATTAAAGATAAATTGACATCCAACGCTCCTACTTCGACAAATCAAAACCTGGAAACAAATGGGAAATCCAATGCACTTCCTCATGCGCTGTCTCCGATCGTAAACCAAGCACTACCACAGTCGTCTAGCCCGTCAGTGTCAGGACCCACAATGTCAATTGACATGCAGCAGGCTCTCAAGGAGTTGTAGGCTCACTTCGACGCCCGGGAAAAACAAGAATGACTCCAAAAGATGGGAATCCGACAACCATATCCCCTTGAGTGGTATAATATGATATATCCTCCCAAGTACAAACCGCAGACGCTCGTACCCTTTGATGTGTAGGAGTCTCATCGTCGATACTTGAGTATTTTACCTCAGTAACGGGATATCTGCCAAAAGACGACGCTCTACTCACGAATATATTCGTTGGAGCGTTGTTGGGGTAGCCTACGAACGGTTTTACAGCCTTTTCGATAATTGTATCTCGTCATTCAACAATTTGAAGTGGCTCTTCCTCACTTGGTTCAACAAAGGATGAATGGACATGACGATGTCTACTCTCATAGACATTGTCAATAAAGAGAATGAGCATGTACCTGCTTACATCGAGCGCTTCTGCCAGGCGGCTCTAAGGCTACCACCTGGTGTACCTGAGCCCATGCTTATGGATTCATTCCATAATAACATGCTTCCCGCAATCAAATTGTGGCACAGTACCTCATGCACAGAATGGACGCCATTCATCACCGGTGTAGATATGGCTGAAAGAAAAGCCTGGGATGCGCAATTTTTGGAAATGAGTTTTTCTTAACTCGAGGACAAAGGAAAACATTTGTCCAACAATAATCCTACCAACATGGACGAAAAAGGGAAGCAAGCCCTAACTGTCAACATCTCCAAAGGTTCAGCGTCAATGAACCAGAAGCCGGCAGAAGCAATAAAACTGAAGAAAAACTACTCCTTCAATGACGAGGATGTACTAGAGCTCTTCAACATGATGATGAAGGGTGACAAGCTACAACTCCCGCCTCCCAAGTGTCCTGAAGAAGTGGAAAAAATAAACAATACAAAGTACAATCACTATCATCAATATGTTCACTATTAAACACAGGACTGCTACATGTTGAAGAAGCAGATTCAATGGCTCAATGATGCCAAGGTCATCTCATTCGACTATGTGGACAAGACGGTCACTACCAACATGGTGACCCTCCAATTCGGAAGCTTTTCGAAGACGGAGGCTCAAGACGACGTCGTCCCTATCCCAAGGGCGACAATGGAAGTGGTCAACCTTCCACCGGCCCGTGACAACACTCAGGGCCTAATCCCGCTTACAACGCAACGAGGCAAAGTTATGTAGGTCCATCATGATCTTGACCCAGACATGATGCTGCCCGTAGCGCGCTCAGTTAAGGAAAAGAAAACCAAGTTGTGTTGTATGGTTTCTACATCGATCGATGACGCTCAGGTTACCACTCACTCGGCTTACCAGCGAGAGAATACTCAGGCTCTAGTAGAAGAGGTACCTCCGTCTACTGCTGCCACCGTAACTGTTGCATCAGAAACAGGTCCATCTCAAACTCCTATAGCAGATAAGCAGAAGCAGAAGGAGGTTCACTTTAACAAACTACTGAGGAAAGACTCAGCGGTGGGACCGATCAAGCCCTACAACTTTGACATATTGGCACAACTCGCCAATACTCCGGAAAGGCTCTCGCTCTTCGAGCTCCTCTATCTCTCTAAAGAGACTCGGGATGCCCTTAGCGAGGCACTGGTCAACGTTGATTCCTTTCTCTGCTAGGTCTAGTAGCCCAAAGAGGATCCTGCCGCTTGCCCATATTGCCACAGTGTGGTCGAGGTGATTCCAAACATCACCTTCACCGAGCAGGACATATTGCTGAAGAATAATTGGCATAATAGACCCCTGTAATATACATGGTATATTGGTGCCATCAAGATCGATCGCATCCATATCGAACATGGTTCCTCCCTCAGCATAATCCCCATGAGTTTACTCTAAACTTTGGGGATTCTGATACATCGGCTGACTGCGTCAAACACTACAATCAGTGGTTTCCACGCTGGAAAGAGTGAGCCCTTAGGTAAAATCTACCTGAAATGCCAGATCAATGATCTCCAAACGGATGTAACTTGCTATATCATTGATGCAAACGTAAACTACAACATGCTTTTAGGTCGACCATGGATCCACGAATACATGGTCGTACCCTCCACCCTCCATTAATGTATAAAGTTTGTGGCCAGCGACGGGACTATCAAGATCGAGTTAGCTGTCATTGACCTGTTCGTCGATTTATATTAGCCAGTCCCCTAGGACAACAATGCTAATGATGTGAACGATGAGGCAGAGACTACATCTGAGAGCGCAACAGTTGCTGAAGAACCGCTAAATATTCGACTGAAGGGGAAGCCTCCTAAGTCATCAACACCTCTCGTCGTCAAGCTTCGAGGAAGGGCACCTACTCACGCATCCCCGACATCGTCAACAAAAAGTCAGGAGCCTATACGGATCAAACTGCCTTAAAAGGCCCCAAAAATAGCCATGAGGTCACAAGAATCTCCGGTTCCAGCTTTCCTGGTAGCCAAGCTGAAGCAGAGACCTTCTTCAGCTTCCTCCATGGTATCCCCGGTTCTCACTGATGAGGTGTTAGGGGACTACATATGCACCAATGCTGAGGTGCACTCTTTAGATGATATAATCCCTCGAGATAAAGTTTTACATTTTATTAATAGAAATCTATCTTTGAATTACTCTTGTGCACACTAGAATGCCATGTATTTTTTTGGATAATGCCCTGTACATGTTACAAACACCAGTGACACCTTCGGATCCTATAAGCCGAGTTGTCTATTTCTGAGCTACCTACTTCTTAGTACCAGCCAGGAAGAAAGACGAGGAACCCATCATCTTCGGCCGGGTAGGATGTCCCCAAAGCCTCAGTCCCGCCGAACCAGAATCCGATAACGACAAGATGCAACTCTACCGTTACACCACTCAAGCTAGGTACCTTATCTAGAAGATGGGCAATGACTTGACGAGTGGCAGAGGCCTAAACTATGGCAAAGGTCGATGCCTTCCTTTACGACTTTGTGTTCCAAAGGAAAAGTCTTAAGATTACTACCAGCGTACTCGTCGAGGCTTGGGTTACGTTACACCCACGAAAACTTCGGAGAGTTCGAAACATGAGGTCATAATACATTCTCATTCCTCTGATTCCTCAACCTGGGACTCTGATACCAGTATCAGCCAGGCTTTCAAGAAGATACTATTGGTCGATATGGTCTCTGTAAATCCCAGTAGGAACACCAGACGCTGGAATTCTTCGAAGAAGAACCGTGGGCTCAACGCCTAGGATCCCAGTAGGAGTGACGCTTCGAACAACGAGACCCTCCTACCGAAGACGAGGTTATTTAAGTCATCCTATAGGATGATGCAACCTAAATCCATCTTTATTAGCAAAAGCTTGAAGGAAGAAGACAAATAATCTCTGATACAGCTTATTCGAGAGTATATCAATATCTTCGCCTGGAGCTATGAAGATATGTCGGGCTTAGACCCACAAGTCGCAATGCACCAGCTTAACATTCTGCCCAATGCTAAGCCTGTTAAGCAGCAACAACGTCCCTTTCGTCCCAACATCATGGATGCTATCGAGAACGAAGTCAACAAACTCATAGACAGTGGCTTCATCTACGAGGAGCAACATCTAGATTGGGTGGTCAATATCGTTCATGTTACTAAGAAGAATAGGAAGATTCGAGTCTATATAGAATTCAGGGATCTCAACTCGACCTGTCCAAAAGATGAGTTTTCACTTTCGATCACCTACTGATGATCGACAATACTTATGGCTTCGAACGAATGTCCTTCATGGACGAATTTTTAGGCTACAACCAGATTAAGATATTCCTTGAAGATGAACCCGACCAAGTCTTTCCTTGGAGTTTCTAACTACAAGTTCTTGGGCTTCATCGTCACGGCCAAAGGTATTCATATTGACCCTGAAAAGACCAAGGCCATTCTGGATATGGCTTCCCTAAAGAATCTTAGTGATATTCGAGACCTGCAAGGATGCTTCGCATACATCAAAAGATTCATAGCAAATCTCTTTGGGCGATGTCAATCATTCACCAAGCTAAGATATTCCTTGAAGATGAACCCGACCAAGTCTTTCCTTGGAGTTTCCAACGACAAGTTCTTGGGCTTCATCGTCACGGCCAAAGGTATTCATATTGACCCTGAAAAGACCAAGGCCATTCTGGATATGGCTTCCCTAAAGAATCTTAGTGATATTCGAGACCTGCAAGGATGCTTCGCATACATCAGAAGATTCACAGCAAATCTCTTTGGGCGATGTCAACCATTCACCAAGCTAATGGAGAAAGGGGTTTCTTATGTATGGACTGAAGAATGCCAGCGTGCGTTCGACGACATCAAGAAATACCTCACCAGTCCACTAGTCCTTGTAGTACCAGTCATGGGGAGGCCCATTCTACTATACGTTCGAGCCATGGACCATTCTCTGGGTGCTTTACTAGCCTAGAAAAGCAACGAAGGCCACGAACAGGCCATCTACTTCTGAGCAGGACCATAATTGGTGTTGAACATCAGTATAATCATGTTGAGAAGGAGTGCTCGCTCTAGTCTTTACCATCCAAAAGATGTGCCATTATGTATCTGGACAGACGATTCATGTCGTCTCTAGAGTCAATCCCCTCAAAGTCCTTATGGCTAAGCCAGAGGCACTAAACTTGCGACTAGCAGCATATACGATCCTCTTGACGCCATATGACATGGTGTTCGTCCCACAAAAGGCAGTTAAGGGCCAAGCATTGGCAGACTTCTTAGCAGCACATCCAGTACCAGAAATGATAAAACAATATGATGATATTTTCGACGAGGTTATGGAGTCCAACGCGGTGATAGACAATCCTGTATGGCGAATGTTCTTTCATGGTGCCTCGTATGGCGAATGTACCAGAAACGATAAAATAATACGATGATATTTTCGACGAGGTTATGGAGTCCAACGCGGTGATAGACAATCCTGTATGGCGAATCCTTGCATGAGATACCTTCAATGGGATTCTATGTTTACCATGTCCACAGTACCTCTGAATAAATATCCTATCGATTGACTTTTCACAAACACATCCATAATCTCAATTTACCATTCGTACTTAGTTCTAAGTACACAAAGGATGATAAGTCCACATAAATGTCCCAACGAAAGTACCTAAACTTATCACGTCCATATTACCTCTGATAGGAAGTTATGCACCTAAACAGCTCTACTGTCCAGGCTTTTTGTTCAAAGTATTAAAATACTTATCCAGGTTTTAAAAACTTTGAAGGGGGTCTTGTAGAAGCATGAAAAAGTGCAACAGTTATAAAAGTGCATGGAACCAAAAGTTGTTGTGCACATCCCCTTGACAAGAAAAGTACAGTGTATAAAAATAGATACTTTATTAAATCATGATTACAGAGGTCTATTACAAATTTTTCATAATTACATATAAAACCTATCTACTCAGCCTACAAGTGTGCATCCTACAAGTGTACAGCCTCCAAGTAAGCAGTCAGAGCGAATCACTTCATAGTCAGGAGCTTTCTCGTTCAAATATAGCTAATGATGGAGTTATTAAGCTAAAAAGGGGGACGCAGCTCCTACACGAAGCTCACAGCGCAGTTTGTGGCTCTTCCAGCATAATGAAGGGCCGACCATCGATCCAAATCCAGTATCTTGGGCCTCGAAGACCTCCAAGATGTTATTCAGGTTCGAAACCACTTTGAAAAATGTTTAAGTGCATCTTGAATCTTTGAAGTTGTTCTCCACCAAGGCTCCGACTTCTTTGAACAAAAAGATCCACAAACAATGGTCGACTCATGCAAGTCCTATGGTCGTACGAAGCTAAATCAGGATCAAACATGACAGGGGAATGCTAAGAGGCAATGAACGAAGGCTTCTTAAAAAGCCCTCATTTATATGGCTATGCGCGGTCCAAACCCGTCTGCCATGTAGCAGTTAGTCATGCCATGTAGCAGCTAGTCAAAGGCTCCAAATTAATGGGATGAACCTAGAACTCAGCACAATGAATCTCATTTAAATGAGTTTATTTGACTAAGTTATTTAGTCACCGCTTCTCGAGGCCCTCCAAAGTGGCAGCAATAAAAATGGTGTTGACTCAGCTGCTCAGAAGTAGCCACTAGTCGCCCTAAAAGTGCAGTGATCAAAGTTCCAAGAAGTGCAGCCCCTTCACGGCTCCTTCAGGCTTCCCAGAAGCACAGCTCTTTCGCACCCCCTTCACGACTCCTTCAGGCTTTCCAAAAGTGCATCTCTTTCGTAGCCACATCACAGCTCCTTTAGAGTTCCAAGAAGCGCAGCCTCTTTATGGCTCCTTCAGGCTTCCCAAAAGCGCAGCTCTTTCGCATCCCCTTCACGGCTCCTTCAGAGCTTCCCAAAAGTGTAGCACTTTCGTAGCCCCTTCATGGTTCCCAGAAGAGCAGCCCCTTTATGGTTCCTTGAAGCGCAGCCCCTTCACGGTTCCTTCAAAGCTTCCAGAAGCGCAGCCCCTTCACGGCTCCTTCAGAGCTCCTAGAAGCGCAGCCCCTTTACGGTTCCTTCAGGCTTCCCAGAAGTGTAGATCTTTTACAGCTCCTTCACTGATCTCTCAGAGCTTTCAAGAAGCACAGCTCTTTTGCAGTTCCATCATAGTTCCTCGAAAATACAGTTACTCATCGTATCAGAAGCGTAGTCACCTCGACGCCCCAAAAGCGTAGCTCATATAGCGTACAGCTTTCAACAACGTAGCTCTATGCCACAAGGCCGGTATGACGGTCGTATCTCTTCAGATACAATCTGATCTAGGTTCTTCAAACCACCGCTTCTTCGATAGTGTTGAAATCTAGTTTGTTTAAACTAAAACAAGATCTTTGAACGATGTGTGTACATCATGTGTCACTGATGATGAGTGGTTCCTACCATTGCTCCTTCGTTAGAATCAAAATCCAGTTTGTTCAAACAGAAAGAGATCCTTCGAGCAGCGTGTGCATGCCACGTGTCACTAATGATAAGTGGTACCAACCGCCCATGACCTCAGGAATAAGAAAATCTCAATAACTGCCACATGTCAGCTCAACAGCAACCCCACAAAGTAGTTACAAACAGATCCTCCTGAAATATCGTGTACGCAACGCTCCTGCTTGCCAAAACTCATTAGCACATCATATACATGCTCGCCTATAAATAGAAGAAGTCTTCATTCATTCAGGATACTTCGACGTTTTCTTGATTGGAAACCCAGATTACCACTCAACAGGCATCATAAAGTCAGAGCAAGTTTATTTCGTTATCAGACCGTCAACGCAGTAAAGGAGCCGTTACAGCGCTTGATCTCCACCATCACACTTTCCTAGAAATTTTTGTATCTAGATCTCCTGTTTAGAAATCTTTTGTACATTTTTCTCATGTGTATAAAAAAGTTCGTATAACTTTTGTTTACGGCAAACAGTTGCAAGTAACTATTTTGTCATATTTTATTTCTTTTGCTTAAAATATGCACATTTGACCTCGAATTAAGAGACCACCTTTGTTTGTGCTACATTCATTGGCCTCAACATAAGTATGCCATGAAGTCACGAGTCATATATAGATTCAGACTTGTGTACCGACCGTGCATCGGTATGTATAGGATGCGCGTTAAGTTATAACTACTAATAGGATTGCATTCTAGAAGACTAGTAGTTATCAGGTCATTGGATGGGAAGACTACAATTGGATGTTGATCACCTCCCTATCTATCGTAGACTTGCTCGCTACTGAAGAATGGTGGGTAGACTATATACTATAGACTCACTCGATGCTGAGGAATGGTGTATAGTAGTTAGACATACTATTGAGGTACTTTTTATCTTGACTTGACTTGGAGGTCATGTGACCATGCACTATTCTAGATTTCATTATGTCTAGAGTTGCTAGGTGAGATATATATACTTTTCTGTATGGTTTGTACTTATACCAAATAATTACTTGTAACAGCTAGGGTGCCACACGTTGTCCTTGTTTGGTTGTAGGTATGGTTCACTGCTTCGATGATAAAATATTAAACCATATTGTGAATCGAATACTACATCAAATTTATGGCATAGAAAAATACTTCATCGCGGTTTGGGGTGCAATCTTCTTTCCTTGTTTGGTTGGGGGTTGATACACTAATTCAAGTATGGAGTATTGGACCATGTTATGATCCGAATTACTTTGAGAAGTTTATATTCAGTTATATGGCATGTTTTATGTATCTTGTTTGGTCCCTCTGAGGACCTAGTGATCTTTCAGGTATAGGTATTCATGTCTTTTCGTAGGAGTTTCAGCCAAGATCGTGATCTTCTCTGCCTATCGGAGATGACTTGATCTTGGATCATCCTCTGCTACGATTTTTTCAATTATTTTCTTTGTTATTTATTTCTTCTTGATTAAATGCTTGCTAGTGGGTTTGTATCCATCTAGCAAATTATATAATGACAATTCATATTTGATTCATAATGTTTTGATTTTCTTATTTGTATATGAGATTTGGTGAACCATTGCTATCTATGTAGTGCATTTACAGCTTAAGTATATTTATTATACGGCTGGCATGTTATGTTCCTAGTCCTGCATATTTTGGGACTGGGCATTACAAAAACAAATTCTAATCAAATCCAAAACTCTTGTAAACCCTCGCCTTTATGTAAACCTCATGCCTTCTCAAGATTTCTGATATATATAATATGTAAAAATTGAACCTCAAAATCCTATTTCCACCCCCTTCTACCATGTTCATCTCGACCCAAAGACACCCCCTATACTCCAGCACCTTTTTGAGAAGCCACGAAGCCTTATTTGGTGGGTACAAGGCGTAGAAGGCACCCGAATTAGTCGACCAAACTTGTGTTGAATTCATCACAATAGGTAGGCTGACTTGTACATTAGGTTTTATATACTTTTTGATGTTTGTTTCTCGTAAAACATAAACTAACATGAATCCATACGTGTCTTTTTTTATCTTTAATTGGCCACTCACGTGGTTCCGTACGGTTTGTCCGAGACGTCCATTTTGCTACAGGGTCTCCATACTGAACCAATTCTATTGTCTGCTAGTTTTCAGCGACTTGCAGAGCACTTTGACCTTTCAAATATTTTTGGTAATACTATAGACATCCTAATCTTTCTATCCATATACTTTCGTGCCACTTGATGGAGATTTGATATTAATAAAATTTGAGTTTGTCATTTTGTTGTCGAATCACCGAAAAATATTAGATCTATGTGTCTAATCGACTTGGAACTTGATGAGACTCATCTAAATTAATTGTCGTCAATAATTTGGTATAAAAAAATATTTTTAACTATTTAACAGTAGTTTTTTAGAATTAAAGTTTGTTAAGAAATTATGGTTTTGAGACCAAAATTAGGAACCAAGTCAATGACTATTGATGTAAAATTAATATAAGATATCGATAGCCATTTTCCTATGAATAGAATATAATAAATAATTATAAAATATTTTCAACTATTTTTCTAGAACTAAATATGATATTTTTATGTTATTAAAATATTACTTAGTGGGTAGATTTAAAGCTATATATGTTTGATTGAGTCAGGCAGTTAATTTACTAGTTTGGTATATAAATATTATTGGTCTATATTTGGTAAGTCCATATATGGTATGTCATAGATGTGTCATCGATTGGTAGATATATATTTTAGGAGATCTTGACGGAGTGACGAAAGATATCAGAGTTGGACCACAGTACACATAGTTCAGGAGACAGGCAAGTATACCTTGTCGAATTGTATATATTTACAAGTTTCCCATTTACTCCAGTTATTTATTTTTCATATTGGTACCTATTTTTTGTGATTCATACTTAGTTGTTATCTATTAATTTTCTTCGTTTCTTATTTTACGTGCATGTATATGATTTTTGTTATATTCTTCATTACATGTTATATTGGTCTTCATGTTCACATATGTCACATGACGAAGTTGCCGAGTCCTACGACACTATTGCTTGACATGACTTGACTTGATTATGACTTGACTTGAGATATTCTATAGAGTATGAGCACTTTTCTTGCCTATAGTCTATAGGATTGACTTGACCTTGATACTAGAATTGCTACATGACCATCTCAATTGGGAGTGTTTGCCTTGACTACAATTAAGATACTATAGGTTGTGAGTGCTTGTCTTGACTACAATCTATAGGTTCTATATAACTTATTGTTAGCTACGTCTAGTATGGCATGCCAATGTCTTAGTTCTTTTATGTCTTAGTTTTCTTGTGTCTTAGTCTCCTTGTATCTTAGTTAATTCTTGCATGACTATTTCTTATTTTTCATGCACATTTTACTATTACATTTTGGCATATATATTATGTATCTTGCTATGTCCCCTGAGGACCTGGTGATCTCTCCAAGTTTTATTGAGCTACTAGAATATAAGGGTAGTTGTTGGTTGTTTCTCCAGGATATCAGGTATATTTAGTTGATATTGTGTAACACCCACTTTTCTAAAATTAGGGTAATTTTGAACTTTTATAAAAGTTTATTATTTAATAATAGGATTTATGATTTATAGGAATTTTTTATTAATTTAATACTGTTTAAAATTGGTGAATTATAATTTTGATGTGTTAGCTAGTGAACCCTAGAACTGTAGAGCCTAGAGACTAACCATGACCATGGGGACCTAACCATGTGATTAGAATGACTATTTACAACTTTTTAGGCTAAGGGTATTTTGGTCATTTTGTGACTTTTGAATTATTTAGAATTTTGATTAACTGGTGAATTTTAGATTATTTTAATAATATTTAAATTGATGTATCATAATTTTGGTCATTTTTTATACTTTAATATTTTGGGAAAATTTTATATTTTTAATATTATTTTTATTGGATTTGTTTAGTCGGGTTTGAGTTTCGTCTCTTTCCGACTTGTATTGTGACCCGGGTAGCTTAAACTCTAGATGGGACCCAAAATTAAGTTAAGCATGGCCCACAAAATCCAACATTTAAGTTAGTTAGTTAGTTAGTTAGACTAATTTTTATCATGTTAGAATGGTTAAGTTAGAGACTCAAAACTAGATCCTTTTGACCCCAAACTTGAACCTAGTCTAGACTTAACGATATGAGACTAGAGAGGGACAATTAGGACATTTCCTATTAGTCCTAATGGACTCTTTATGGCTGCCACCTTTAGGAGAGAATGATTCATTTCATTCATTACAATCTTGTCTCTTTAATTTTCTTTTTGTTTTTTCCTAATTTTAGAGAGCCTTCCTTTTGATTTGATCTCCAAATCAAATCATTCCTTCACCAAATCTTTCCTCAATCATTTCCATTCTCCAAGGGAAGGGTGCTACCGAGGATTGGAAGAGAAGTGCAAGGAGGAGTGTCTACCTTGAGGGATCTTCGTATCGGAGCCGTGTCCTAAAGGATTTCATTGGGATTCCACTTCCAATAGGTAAAATCCATCCTCTAAATCGATTTCCTTTGCATATAAATTAGTTTTGAATCTGTAGGATCCATCCTGATGCATGTGTCCCCTTTAGATTCAAATTTGAGGCCATTTAGAGCTCTCTTGAGGATTTTAGATATGTGTCTTGTGTCCTACTTGATAGCTCCCAAATTAGGACACCCCATGTGTATGTATGTATGTATGATAATAGTTTAAGAAGATATTTAAATTCAGTTTTAGAATGGTTAGAGAGTGGATTGATCTTAGTTAGGATGGTTAGAATGAGTTCCATTTGGATACCTATGTTGGTATCCAAGTATCTTGGCCTACATGTGTTTCTTTTGTCCAAAACAACTCAAATTCGTCATAATATTCATCTACGTTTTTATTAACCAAAGCAACTTAGAAATGTCATAACTTTTAGCTTAGAACTCCGTTTAATCTTCAGTTTTTTTAAAAGAACCGTATCAAAATTAGCTTTCAAAATATATATTTTTATAAGCCAAAATCATTCTGGAACTTTTTGTAAAATTATTTGAGTATCAGCTGTCCGAAAGACAAACATGTTTCAGTGTTTTCGCGATTCCGGGAGCTTTCGGACACGAAAATGCGATCCGTTTGAAGTTTCGGAAAGCTAACACGAAGGGCTACGATATACTTTATTCTATAATTTAGTGAAGGCCCAATTGGTACAGTATTAATTTTAAGTAGAAGAGTGACTATACGACATAGGCATTTTGTGTAACCTATGAGCCTATGTAGTATGGATATTAAATGAATGTAGAGTATGTAATGTATAATATGTTAGATGAATGAAATAATATATATATGATATGTACCCTATTTACATTAATGCATATATATAGTTGAATGCAAGCATGTAGGAATGCAATCAATGTAATGTATGTAAGCAACGCATAAATGCATAAATGAATGAATGATATACAATGTATGCATGAAAGTATATAATGAATGCTAGATATGAATGCAAGATATACATGTAATAATAGATATAAATGCATAATATATACATAATGTAATACAATATATAATGATAGCATGTTTGGTAATGTAGAATATACGATGCAAGCATGTATATGTCCACTGTTTTCCCTTTTCCTTACATTTTTCCTTTCCTTCCCTTTCTATTTCAGTTTTTCTCCTTTTTCCCTCTTCTATTTTTACATGTTGTATACAATGTATATAATGTATAGATGCATATAAGTATGTAATATGCATGAATGACATGTATATAATAAAAATAAGTATATGTATACAACTTAATGATATGTGAATGGATATAATACCTGAACTGAAGTATGCATACATATGGGATATGAATGAATGATATATATAGGTGTTAAGGTAATGTAATGTATGTATTCACATATATTTTGAGTTAAAGATATGATTTTGTATGCATATATTATATGTATGCATGTATGCAGGAATGAATGTAATATAGTGTAGAGTATGCATATATGAATATAATGTATGCAAGTATATAATGTATTCAAATATGTATGCATCTAAGTATGTATATAGTGATAACATGAATGAATGAATGTATAAATGCATGAATGAATGTCATATATGAATGAATGAATGAATCAAAGGTACAAGTAAAATATAATGCATTGTAATGAATGTTAACATATATAATGTATAAAAGTATGTATGTAAATGTGCATGAATGTATCTATGTAACTATGTAAATATGCATGATGTAACATATGCCTATATATATATATATATATATATATATATATAAATATGTATGTAATATGGATAAAAAATATATATATAAATATGTATGTAATATGGATATGCATGTATGTATGAAGGTATGTATTTATATATAGTATCTATTTTATATTATGCATTGTTGTGGTTCACATTGTCTTGTGATTGTGTGAGAGCTAGCCTAGGCTTGGTTAGGCCTAGTGAGACTTGTTAGACTTGTTTGGGCTAGGACTTGACCTAGTTGACCTAGTTGACCTAGTTGACCTAGTTTGACTAGTATAGTTGACTAGAGTTGACCAAGGGTTGACTTTAGCCTAGATTGACCCAAATATCATGTAGAATGCATTATAGCAGTCTATTTTACTATTTTGGATATGTAGTGACTTGTATTGTTCTATAGGAGCCAGACACCACTCCTCAGACAGTATATTCTCTTCAGACATACAGATATCACGCGAATACACTTTCTGATCATTTCATATCTTGTTTAGGATTATATTTTCTACTTTAGATTACTTTACTTGATGCTGACACGTTGGTAACGCGAGTTAGTACTATATGGATCTTGTCGTGCGATATTATCCCCTTAGCGGATACATCGAATATTTCATGTTCGTGTACTTTATCATGAGCATCGTATACTCCTTGTGTTCGTGTTATTCGTGTACAAATCGTATGAAATCGTGTATACTCACGTGCTCATATGATCATCGTGTACAACTATACATCATGTGCAATAACATAACTTGACTAGATTCTTGTGTATTGATTGGGACGGGGGAGTAGAAGTGGTTATGTACTCAATCTTATAGCTTACTCGTGTACAAGCTCTGTAGATTACTCGTGTACAACATTGTGCCGTTTACATAACCATCTTATACTCTGAATCACTAGAACTGATTAGTTCTCTTATATATTGTAGCTATTTACTTACATTCTCTCTTTTACATCATGTTGTTCTTTCAGTTTCATGTATCTTACTCTCTAGTATGTTTATATTTTCTAACCTGTTATGATTTGTTGAGATGTATTGTGCTAGCTCCTGTCCTAACTGGACCTGTTAAAAATATTACAGAGGATGAGGACGAGACGCTCTCTACCACATATTATGGGACTACCCTAGAGGATTGTTGTGACCTGGATCTCCAGCAGGATCCATTAGCAGTGGGTGACACACCCTTAGTTTAGATTAGTGATTATCAGTTGTATTTATTCTATGGATTATTATATTTGAGATTTGGGATGTTTCTGGATTCTGTGTTATCTTAAACACTTCGAACTCTCTATCTATCTGTATTTGTAGATTCATTTCATATCTATCTATCTTATCGTTTTCTGCCTTAGTTGTGATTGAGACTGTATTCTGTTATGTCACCTCCATTCGGAGTGTATATACTGTACAGGTACCTTATATTGTTAGATATTGTGACCTAGGACAGCGTTCTACTGCAGACACTGTGGCGTAGGCTGGACGTACCCACTTCTCGTACCCCTACTCTAGGGTGCGGGTCATGACACGTTTTTAGTGATGGCCCATGCAGGTCGAGATTCACATTTGTACGAAGTCGTAGTAGTACGACGATTAGTTGTACTACTGTGCACCTGCGATTATAGTTATGGAATAGGTGTTAGAATGAGAGGATACTCAATCACTGTTAGGATTTCTTGAGAGATTCCTGGGACGACCCTTGAGAATCTTATTTTAACTTCGATTTGAAATCTTTTTTCCCCTTGATTTGATTCACCCTTACTTCCTGTTATTGAATTTGATTTTGATAGATTATTGATGAATTTTGAATCTTGATGTTAGTTGTTGAATTTGAGTTTGTATTTACATATATATATATATACATCTTTCTTGGAATTGAGGTATAACCTGATAACATACTTGATAAGGACAGTGAGAAAGGTAAAAGTCTACTTTATTTAAGGAGCTAGAACTTATCGCAGTCATACTGGTTAGCATGACAAGGACGTAGAACCTGATTTTAGATATACTATCTTAGTTATGGAATTTAGATTCTCTTGCAGCTATACCAGTTGGCCTGGTAAGAATTCTAGATAACATGATTATAGGGTGTATACCTTAGTTACGGACTCTATCGTTTATTGCAGCTATGCTTACTGGCGTGGCAAAATTCTAACAACATAATTTCAGAAAGACGTGTATGGTATCATATTATATTTTAAGTTGGTTTATTTCTTTTAAAACAGATGAGCAAGAACAGATTTTATCATTATTTCCTTCTTGCCATTATTTCTTGTATTACTATTTTTTTTTATCTTAAATAAAATTGTCCTGATTACATCAATCACCTGTCTCCTATCTAGTTCTGTCAGC
>JANAVB010034944.1:7500-24275 GCA_029216955.1 Iris pallida | reverse complement strand
CCTATATTTGAATACACCTCTGGCAACTAGCCAAGTTAACTAGGAACAACCAAAATCTGAAATATTACTTTGAAGTAAACTAAGAGGTTATGGGGCAGTAGGCAAGGACATCATTAGTCCCACTGACTTGTCCTAGCAATGGAACTTCTTTCCCCTGTTAGGAGTCTTCTTTCTATTTTAAATATGTACAAGTACACTACAATTCAACTAGTCTTCCCTTCTCTTGTCTCGTGACACACATCACTCATATTCTCATAACTAACCTTGCCACTAATCTATACATAACCCATGTTAGGGCCTCATTCCCCTCTGTTTTCTGAATTTGGGGTATCAGATATTACCTGGATCCTACCAGATACCAATATGTGATCACAAGGTTGATACTTAATGGTTCAAAAGTGGATTAACGTACTCATTATGCAACCCTATGACTTGTCTATGGATCTGATATGTATGATACTGACCACTGGTATATGACCTTTACCTACAGTCCTACCTCTTCTACCTATCATTCACCTGTCCCTAGTCCTTCTCCTTACATCTTTGGTTCTTATGCAACTAAGTCCTTCCCTTTTCGATATAGGGTTGTGCAACAGTCCAGGGGTTCCCATGGTTACTCATCATGGTACTACTCAAGATTTCACACCTGGTACATGCTCACGTTGACACTATGGTTAATCATTTGTTCAATAAACTAAGGAGGCTTGACAAAAGTACGGGCCTTCTTCTTTAGCCCCCTCCTAGGTGTTATATCATATACCTAGCCATCATAGATTCAAGTTTACTCAAAGTTAGGATTGAAATTACTCAAGATAGGATTGTACCTCTTGATGTCGAATGACAGTTGGATCTATCCCTGGCTGGTGCTTTCTTGCTTCTTCTTCTGGTTCTTGGGAAAAAAAGAAAATATCTTCTATGGTTTAGAGAGAAGTTGGGGTCGCTTTGCCATCTTTTATATACAGGTTCTAGATTTGATCGATAGTAGCGTTGATAGAGTGTAGAGCGCCGTCCCTACATTGTTCCCCATTTTCGTCCACCGGGTGCACGAGAAAGGAACACTATCGCTATCGATTCGGTCGGGACCGATAGGTCGAAATCGGTCGAGTCGATCGAACGGGAACGGTTGAATTAAGATCCATTCTACGTTATGGAATGGTTTCTTCGAAACCAAGTCCCATATTCGCGGGTTGCGTCTCGAGGATTGACTCTGCGGCTCAGTCGGGAGAGACCTCCCGTTGCTCTGATTTTTATGTCGCACTTGATTTGGCTTTGGTTTTCGTGAATGCATTTTTTGTGAATGTTTCCGATGGATTTTTATGACTTGCTTTTTCGAGCTTCGTATTCATATTAAAATTCCTTGAATTACACAGTATTCTAATCAGTTGCTTATGCGATTGCAGGTGATCACGTAGGCGACGTCAACGCAGCCAACCGGTCGCTCGCTTGAAACAAGTCTAAGGCGAGTGACTGACCTCCTTCGCCTCGTCCCTCTACTGTAAAATCAATATGTGAAGTAAATGAATGTTTGTCATAATAGTGTAGAATCAGAGAAAATCGTAGCACGATTCTTCATGAAACACTTGCTATCAAACTGCCGGCATTGAAAATAGAAAACATGTATCCTTATGCAATTCTACTTAGCCTATACAAAACAATGAATGAATCGATTAATGTTTATCGCAACGATATGGCTAAGTGAGTAAATCGACTAAGTTCAAAACAAAGGCTAAGTTTTGCACATAAAAGAGAAAGGATAAGGTTCTAAAAAAGAGATAACATATTTCAAGACTCTATAAAACGGTCATTGGACAACTTGTCGACAAGGTGTAGTTTCCTCGAATGGTTGCCTAGGCCAAGGGACTGATTCGGCCCGGGAGGAACGAGTATAGCAAGCGCCAGCCTTACATCGTATGGATTATGCGGGAACTTTCGTACAGGGCTCGCTACCCGCCGCGAAAGGGTCGCCGTCTAACCCAGCTATAGTCCGTGATGGCTTGACATTGCCAGTGGCCTTCACACACTTTTACTGCTTAACAAATGCACGTAATACAGGATGAATATGATAGTTGCTTAATGTTTACAAATTTATATGCTTGCCTCGAAACATGTTGACATGCAATTGATCAGGATGGTTAGAAAGATCACATAAATAGCTAGCTAACATGTTTATAAAACTACTTGAATCAAATGCAGAGCCTGAATTTTAATTAGCATTTGCCAGTACATATGATCGTACTGATCCTCGCTCTTTGCAGGTCCCGTAAATCACGAAGGATGCGCCAACTGGCTCGGCAACGTTCGTGATTTTGAAGCTTCGGCCGCGCGTCGAAAACCTTTCCCCAACTCCACTTTTGAAGGCTCTCGACTGTCCAAGAAAGATGGCTCAACGTCCCTCCATTCTAGGTCACTGGAATACTCTGATGTATATTAAGGAATGTGTGGAATGTATGGAACGGCTATCTCATCGGCACTCTTTTGTAATTGAGTCATGTTGTAGCCCGCACGGCATGAGTCCTGTACTGGAGTCTGTAAATAATATTCATTATCAATAAAGATCAAAGTTTCCTTTACTTAATGTGTGATTCAATTTGTTTGCTTATTCTCTTAGATCTCGTGTCTCGGATTACCTTGTGACTATGCCTTGTGCGAATTCAAATTAGGTTCGCACGGCATCACGCCCGGGGGACGACTGTCGATTCGACGGAATTGGGAGTGACATAATGGTATCAGAGCACGGCTTTATGTCCTTGGCCTCCAGTGTCGAGTTTCTAGTCTCAAACCGTTGACCTCGTGTCGATGAGATGAGTTGTTCCATACGCTGAACCCAGGATATTTTTGAAACTAACGAGAGTTACCTTTCTTTTCTCTGTAGTTGCGGGAGCTCGGGTAGAAGACTAGACGAGTGCTTCCAATGGCTCGAGTACTTCCCGACCCGAGCATTCTGTCAACCCGACAGGGATAACGTCTACCGTAGCCGAACCTTTCGGCGACCCGATGCAACTGATGCTGTAGATGCTCAAAATGCAGCAACGTCAAAATGAGCTCCATCGCCAGCAGGCAGAGGTCGTCAGACCCAATTCGAGAATCAGTTCGAGGCTCAATTCAAGCTGCAACAGCAGCAGCTGAATATACTCCAACAAATTATACAATTGGTCGTGGCCAACAACAATTCAACGATGATGCCTGCCGTGACCGAGCCTGCGGTTCGATCCAACGAAGCTGAACCGGAGGCGCCCGTGCTCTCACCTGCGACACAGAGAACTTCTAACTTTGACGTGTTAAATTTTACAAAAAGCTTTCATACTTCCTTAAACGGCACAGAAGACCCCTCAGTGGCGATCGACTAGTTGGAGGAGCTGGAAGACAAGTTCGAGCTTCTGGGTGTCGAAGACTCAAAGAAAGTCGCGTGTACTCAACTTCTACTTCGAATGAACGTGTACGATTGGTGGGCCGTACAGAAGCGGGCAATTCGACGTGAAGACGGGACGACGAAGATCTCATAGGCCACATTCAGAAATGCGTTCGGGATCGAATATCTTTCTGCAGCCGTACGACAGGAGAAAGAAGACGAATTTATGCAGTTGAAGCAAGGGAATATGACTGTACGATAATATGCGACCAAATTCAACAAACTGGCCAAATTTGCTGGAGCCTACATACCTACCACACAAGTCAAGCTCGACGATTTGAAGTGGGCCTGCGTTTCTCTATCCGTTCTCACGTTTCGGTGCCTGAATACAAAAATATGGGCGCGGCACTCAACCATACCCTCCGTTTGGAGTTCGAGTAACCTCCTGCTACTACTGGCACTATTCACTTTAATAAAAAATGCCATAGTAACGCAGGAGGCAACAACGCACACAAGCGTCAAAATTGCGACAACGGAGGCGACAACCAGACGAAGGATCGAATAGTCTACAATTTCTACCACAAAGAGGGGCACATGGCTAATGAGTGTCGATTGAAGAACGAAGCTTGCTTCGGGTACGGCCGAATTGACCACATCGCACGTAACTGTCCGGAGAAGACAAATCAGCACCCCCAACATCATCAGAACCGAAGCCAAGCACCTCGAGCTCCACCGACCGCATAATAGCATGGCCAAGACCGTTGCCCCAATGCTCAGGGCCGCATCTACACCATGACTCGGGACGAAGCGTTCGCATCTGACACAGTCGTGACAGGTATACTGTAATTCAATAATAAACCTGCTCGTGTATTGTTTGATCAGGTGCCACGCATAGTTTTATATCGGCGGACTTTACCGCCGAGCACAATTTTTCCTTGACACCGTTGGGCCTCGATCTTACTGTTAGCGTACCGTCGGGTATGCCACTACTTGCAAATTTAGTCCGCGGAGACGGAATCATCCGTATAGGTGGTCAAAAGATCAGTCTTGATGCAATAGTTCTAAATATTAAGGACTACGATATCATTCTGGGGATGGATTGGCTCAGTCCGTGCAACGCAACCATAGACTGTGGTGAAAAGAGGGTCACATTTTGCATACCTGGAGTGCCTGCATTCTGCTACTCGTGTGGTGAGGTGTCGCCGACCTGCATGTTGATCTCTGCAATATCTGCTCGACGGATGCTGCATTCCAGGTGCAAAGGCTATCTAGCGTCCGTTCGAGATATGCGAAATGATGGTGCAAACGTGGGTCAGACCGACGTTGTGGCAAAATTCTCAGATGTATTTCCGGAGGAACTGTCCGACATGCCGCCCGATCGAGAGATTGAGTTTACTATCGATACATTCCCCGATACCCGACCGATCTCTAAAGTCCCGTATAGAATGGCCCCTGCAGAGCTTAAAGAACTTAAAGTATAATTGCAAGAGTTGCTCGACAAGGGATTCATTCGACCCAGCATCTCGCCATGGGGAGCGCCCGTGTTGTTCGTCAAAAAAAATGATGGCTCATTGCATCTTTGTATCGATTACCGCGAGTTGAATCAAACTACCGTCCGAAACAAATATCCTCCGCCCCATAGACGATCTGTTTGATCAGCTGTAAGGAGCTACGTTGTTCTCTAAAATTGATCTGCGTTCGGGTTACCATCAACTCAAGTTCAAGCCGGTCGATGTGCTGAAGTCTGCCTTTCGTACTCGATACGGCCATTACGAATTTCTGGTAATGTCGTTCGGCCTAACGAACTCCCCTGCTACTTTCATAGATTTGATGAATCGGGTGTTCCGACCAATCCTCGACAAGATTGTAGTAGTCTTTATCGACGATATACTCATCTACTCGAAGAATAGGCAGCAACACACCGAGCATCTACGGACCGCGCTTCAGACCCTTCGAAAAAATTAGTTATATGCGAAGCGAAGCAAATATGAATTCTGGCTGAGCAGCGTCTCATTCCTCGGACACATCATTTCAGCTGAAGGCATTGTAGTCGAACCAAAAAAAGTTGAAGTTGTTGTCGATTGAAAACGGCCAATATCCGTCGACGAGATTCGAAGTTTCCTTGGCTTAGCAGGATACTACCGACGCTTCGTGAAAGGCTTCGCAAAAATCGCATTGCCTCTGACTCGCCTCACCCAGAAAGGAGTCACATTTGAATGGTCAGATGACTGTGAAGCTTTATTCCAAGAGTTAAAGCAACGGCTCGTCTCGGCCCCGATACTTGCACTTCCAAAAGGGACTGAGGGTTTCCAGATATTCAGCGACGCATCCGGTCAGGGCTTGGGGTATATGCTGATGCAGCGGAATAAGGTGATATCTTTTGTTTCCCGACAGCTAAAGCCGTACGAAAAGAACGACCCTACTCATGACCTGGAGTTAGCGGCAATTGTGTTCGCATTGAAATTGTGGCGTCACTATCTTTATGGTGTGGCGTGCACGATCTATACCGATCATAAAGACTCAAGTATCTATTCACGCAGAAGGAACTGAACTTGCGACAAAGGCGTTAGCTTGAACTGATCAAGGATTACGAATTGACTATCGACTATACGCCAGGAAAGGAAAATGTTCTGGCGGACGCTCTGAGTCGAAAGTATATTGCCTCGCTATCCATCGACCGCAGACTGCTACGTGACCTAGAAGAGATGGACATCGAACTTCGAGTCCAATTCAGGAATGTACAGTTGGCAAAGTTGTAGTTAGAGCCGAGCTTGCAAGAAAAGATCAAGACCGCTCAGAACGATTCGTACCTTACCTGAAGAAATGCGAGAGCTAATCTCGACGGGTAGGACAACTGACTTTGCGAAAGAGGAAACCGGCATGCTTCGATTGAACGGTAGGCTATGCGTTTCGGACGATTCAGAACTTATAAAGGAGATATTGTCGGAGGTGCACTATGCGAAGTACACCTTGTATTCCGGTAGCATGAAGATGTACAAGGACCTCCGCATAAATTTTTGGTGGCACAGGATGAAAAGAGATGTGGCACTTTTCGTGTCGTAATGCATGGCCTGTCAGCAAGTGAAAGCTGAGCACCAGAGATCGGGCAGGGAGATGCAGAATCTGGCGATTCCAGAATGGAAGTGGCAGCACGTGTGCATGGATTTTATTGTTGGTCTGCTGAAGACGCCATGGGAAAATGATGCCATTTTGGTCATCGTTGATCGACTAACCAAGTCAACGCATTTCATTGCCATTAAAGTTGCTTGGAGCGTTTGTCACGACCCGCACCCGCATTTCGGGATGCAAGTGCATGAGCAAGCCAGCTACGTATCGAGCGGACTCCAGCCCCTATCGAATATGTAAACGCTGTCAAGGCTATGGTATACTACCAAATTATGGCAAAACAAATCTATATCTCAAATCCACAGTAAGTGTACGAAACATGAATGAACACTATGGGTCGTGGTCTGTAGTCCACTAGCATAAATGTCCGATAAGACTCCAAAGAATATAACAAGAGTCCATAAACTGAATCAATAAATAGGATATCGTATGATAATGAAAGGAAAGCACAAGCTGGATAATAAACGTGATATCGATACCTGAATCTCGTAAAAAATATCGTAATCATTTGAAACTCACAAGTGTCATAATTCTCTCCCATCCCGAACTGCTAACTATCTCCACGTAATCACTAAACCTGAAAAGATCATCAGGTCCTCAGGAGACATAGCAAGATACATAAAAATATGCCTATCTAGCAGTTTAATCATGCATGATATATACCGGATATAAATAAGGAACGACACTTAATCTGGCAAGAGACTACGACCAAAAATGCTAACAAGTGACTATCGACCAGTGGCTACTGACAGGTGACTATGAATTGGAATACAAGAACAACTACACGTAACTAAACTACTGGATTATAAAGTGAACACGAGATCAATAGAATACCAAATCCTTGCCCCGAGTGGACTCGCAGGTTTGAACTAATCACTAACCCTCGTCCCGAGTATGGACTCGCAGGTTAGTTCACGGCAAGGCACCCTCGTCCCGAGTGTGGACTCTCTGGTGCAAGTACAACATCCTCGTCCCGATTGTGGACTCACGGATGTAAATAAATCAAGACAAACACCTTCGTCCCGAGTGTAGACTCTCTGGTGCCAAGAAAACAAACACCCTCATCCCGAATGTGGACTCTCTGGTGTAACTGATCAACCTTCGTCCCGAGTGTGGACTCTCTAGTTGAGGAAAAACGATACAGGGAAATAGCAGTTCAACTACACGTACTCGTTCCAAGATACGACTCAGTCAGGGTACAGGTGAGACAAGGTATAACTCGATCAAGAAACAGGTAAGGACTGCTCTAGAATGAACTATAATGTGAACAAGTCCAGTATAACTATACTATCAAGTCAAGCAAGACAATAAACTGGTGAACATGGTACATAAAAATATATAAATCAAGTCAACTAGGAAGCTAATGATAACATATAAAATCTATAGAAAATAGAGTATCTATTACAATAACAACATGGAAACTATAAACATAAAATTAAACTGTAGAGGGAGGCAAGGTATCTTGCCTGGTGGTAGCACGAAGAACCAACAATATACCGTCAACTGGTACGCTATAAAGTCCAAATCTCACAACTGCCTCCGAAAGCTGAAACAGACATTGCCAACATTCTCAGTATAGTCAAATTAGCTAGGATTGCCTGTCCTTAAGTCCAATTCTGGACACAGGGACAAAACTGTAATTTCTGGCCAAAACGATGTCCGTCGTTGGACCCGTTTTGCACCAAAAAGTGTGCCAGAGTCAATGGTCTCTAAAATCATCAAACTACATGTCTACGGATTCGTTTTGATGACACAAATCCAACCGTATGTCCAAAGTTGGATTTCGGCGGGCCGTGCATAAAATCGTCGTTGAATCTGATCGTGGGCCCGCGAAACGGTGATCCGATCAACTGTCTCAGAATTGTACCAAACTTGGTATACAGGACCAGAAAAATGATAAGGTCCTATTGGCACAAGTTTTGTCTCGATCTGACGAACGTGCACAAAGTAATTAGAAAATTTGCACAGAGGTCGATACGGTGAATTTTGACGGATGCGGATCAAATTCGTCGTGCACACACGACCAATTTGAATTCCGTCAAGGCCTACACGTCCACGAAGTCGCTACGCACCTTTCGAGGCTTTCGGTTCGCGACTACGTTGCCCGGATTGGCGGAACTTACGTCGATCGGAGAGTTTTTAAGAATTCTACAGTTTTAAAAAACAGTTTTTTGTCAATACTTGGGATCCGATTTCTCGGCGCGTAGTAGATGAAATCAACTTTTGCGGAAAGGTTTGTGAAGGCCTATGGGTTGTCTAGGACTGTCCTAATTTGATTTCTCAAAACTATCGACTGATCGACAGAAAATTGCCTTCCAAACAAGGGTTTGGAAGCAGTGTTTGCATTCTAAGTTTTATGATATTCCCTAATTTTTCAAGAATTCTAAAAAATGATCTAGAGTAAACTAGATTGATATAGTTAAAGGGCCTTGTAGGGATTAACCCATCTATACATAGAAATTTACGGGTCAAAATTTGGTTGAGGAAATAAGAGGAATTTTAGTCGGGAAAACGGGTACCTTGGCTTTTGCTTGCTGCTGTTGTTGATGTAACCGCTGCAGCTGTTACCGCACGGTCGCACGATTCTGTCGCTGGCCAGTGACCACTGTGGTGGCACACAGGTCAGGATGGGTCACCCAGGTGATAGGAGGGTGGCGCTTGTTTGCCTAAGATCGGGGTTAGGGTTTTCGACCACTTTCGTATGTGCGTGTGTGTGTATATATACAGGGGAACGAGGAAGGCTCGGGTTTGGCTGGGTTCTATGCGTGGGGTGGAGGGAAGTTTGCATGGCCTGGGTTGGGCTTGGGGTTCTTTGTTGGGCTTTTTTTTTATTCTTCTTTTCTTTTTCTTTTCTTGCACACATACATATATGACTTAATATACTTATATGTGTACACATATGTTTACCTATATACATACGCATAATTTAGATAAATACAAATAATCAAATACTCTAACATATACATATATATATATATATATATATATATATATATATATATATATATAATATTATATATATATATATATATACAAAAATCTATTGGTGTATATAAATAAAACAATATTGGTATGCTTGGAATACACAGGTATATATATAGTATAAAATCCTAGCAATCTGGAAATATATCACAAAAAGAATACTTATCCTATTATAAAATAATTAACAATTTAATATCAATAACACCTATTATAAAATAATTAACAATTTAATATAAATAACACCTATTATAAAATAATTAACAATTTAATATCAATAACACCTATTTCATATCTGTAACAGATGTATCGTAAATCACTTATTATCCAATTAAGATATAATACAAAACACTAATAATGTACACCTACATGGGCGTCTTTGGTCGTACTACCCGACTATATAGGCTTGGGCTCGGTTCGGGTCCAGTCCGGACTAAATTGGTACAACCGGGCATCCTATATATCATAGTCTGAATAAATAAATAATAAATCATTTGTAGGGGCCATGTCACAACTTGGCCTGGTTTTCATAGTTAGAACACACTTATGGCTTGGTCTTCTACAACCATGGCTAAACACTAACCAAAGCACGCCACTGCACTATCTGTGCCATGATTCCTAGTCGTCTTGTACTTCAAAACTCAACCATGGCTAAAGTCATCTACTGTAATAATTAACTAATTAATTATTTATAAAGAAAATTCTAAAAATCACCATTTTATTCAAATAAATAAATATATATAATCAAAATTCTGGAAAGAGGAGTTACAAATCTACCCACCTTAAAAATAATTTCATCCTCGAAATTCTAATTCATAACTATTCCTTAAAAATCAAAGTCTACTATTACCTTAATCTCCTCAAATTTAATTTCTCAAAAATATTTTTATAACCTTCTTTAGTCATTTTATAACTCCGAATACTTGAGGATTTCTACCCACCTTTGGTCACATTACTCCTCAAAATACAGACACTAAAATCTTATAATCTTCTAACTAGTTGCTAACAATTCTACCAACAGCTATCTAGGGCGTATGGCATCCATAATCCCTCATACATATAAACAACCAAATATTTAATAGTCAAGCAATATTATATTACAAGTTAAGAACTTCTGATAAATCCTAGACAGCACGATCGTTCGTCACATCGAAATAAAAAGGGACGAGAATCAATGGTACGGAAAGCAAGGAAGTATAATCGAGAGCAAATATAGAGTTTTCAAGGACGTAGAGGATTTCTAGGAGAATTTTTAAGGCAGTGTGGATTGAGATTTCTAAGGTTTAGTCATAGTCGCAGGCTCGTACCAGTACAGTTACATAACCGGTACGATAAGCTCTGACCTACATGGGCTACCAAAAAAACTTGTCACGACCCGCACCCATATTTTGCGATGCAAGTGCGTGAGCAAGCCTGCTACGTATCGAGCGGACTCCAGCCCCTCTCGAATACGTAAACGCTGTCAAGGCTTTGGTATACTGCTAAATCATGGCAAAACAAATCTATATCTCAAATCCACAGTAAGTGTACGAACATGAATGAACACTATGGGTCATGGTCTGCAGCCCACTAGCATAAATGTCCGATAAGACTCCAAAGAATATAACAAGAGTCCATAAACTGAATCAATAAATAGGATATCGCATGATAATGAAAGGAAAGCACGAGCTAGATAATAAACGTGATATCAATACCTGAATCTCGTAAACAATATCGTAATCATCTGAAACTCACAAGTGTCATAATCCTTCGCCATCTCGAACTGCTAACTAACTCCACGCAATCACTAAACCTGAAGAGATCATCATATCCTCAGGGGATATAGCAAGATACATAAAAACATGTCTTTCTAGCAGTTTAATCATGCATGATAATATAAATCGGATATAAACAAGGAACGACACTTAATATGGCAAGAGACTACGACCAAAACTGCTAACAAGTAACTATCGACAAGTGGCTACTGACAGGTGACTATGAACTGGATACAAGAACAACTACACGTAACTGAACTGCTGGATGAACAAGTGAACACGAGATCAATGGAATACCAAACCCTCGTCCCGAGTGGACTCACAGGTTTGAACTAATCACTAACCTCGCCCCAGTGTGGACTCGCAGGTTAGTTTATAGCAAAGTACCCTCATCCCGAGTATGGACTCTCTGGTGCAAGTACAACATCCTCGTCCCGAGTGTGGACTCACGGATGTAAATAGATCAAGACAAACACCCTCGTCTCGAGTGTGGACTCTCTGGTGCCAAGGAAACAAACACCCTCATCCCGAATGTGGACTCTCTGGTGCAAATGATCAACCCTCGTCCCGAGTGTGGACTCTCTGGTTGAGGAAAAATGATAAAGGAAAATAGCAGTTCAACTATACGTACTCGTTCCAAGACACGACTCAGTCAGGGTGGTGAGACAAGGTATAAATCGGTCAAGACACAGGTAAGGACTGCTCTAGCATGAACTATAATGTGAACAAATCCAGTATAACTATACTATCAAGTTAAGCAAAATAATAAACTGGTGAACTTGGTACATAGAAAATAGATAAATCAAGTCAACTAGGAAGCTAATGACAACATATAAAATCTATAGCAAATAGAGTATCTAATACAATAAAAATATGGAAACTATAAATATAAAATTAAACTGTAGAGGGAGACAAGGTATCTTGTCTGGTGGTAGCACGAAGAACCAACAATATACCGTCAACTGGTACGCCATAAAGTCCAAATCTTACAACTGCCTCCGAAAGCTAAAATAGACATTGAAAACATTCTCAGAATAGTCAAATTAGCTAGGATTGCCTGTCCTTAAGTCCAATTCTGGATACAGGGGCAAAACGGTAATTTTGGGCCAAAACGATGTCCGCCGTTGGACCCGTTTTACCGAAAAATGTGCCAGAGTCAATGGTCTCTAAAGTCATCAAACTATATATCTATGGATTCATTTTGATGATACGAACCCAACCGTATGTCTAAAGTTAGATTTCGGCGGGCTGTGCACAAAATCGTCTATTGAATCAGATCGTGGGGCCCGCGAAACGGCGATCCGATCAACTGTCTCAGAATTGGACCAAACTTGGCATTCATGACCAAAAAAATGATACGGTCCTGCTGGCACAAGTTTTGTCTCGATTTGACTAACGTGCACAAAGTAATTGGGAAATTTGCACAGAGATCGATACTATGAATTTCGACGGATACGGATCAAATTCGTCGTGCACACCCGACCAATTTGAATTCCGTCAAAGCCCACACGTCCACGAAGTCGATACACACCTTTTGATACTTTCGGTTCACGACCACGTCACCCGGATTGGCGGAACGCACGTCGTATCGGAGAGTTTTTAAGAATTCTACAGTTTTGAAAAACAGTTTTTTGTCAATACTTGGGATCCGATTTCTCAGCGCGTAGTAGATAAAATCAACTTCTGCAGAAAAGTTTGCTAAGGGCTATGGGTTGTCTAGGACTGTCCTAATTTGATTTCTCAAAACTGCCGACTGATCGACAGAAAATCGCCTTCCAAACAAGGGTTTGGAAGCAGTGTTTGCATTCTAAGTTTTGTGATATTCTCTGATTTCTCAAGAATTCTCAAAAATAATCTAGAGTAAACTAGATCGATCTAATTGAAGGGTCTTGTAGAGGATTAACCCATCTATACATAGAAATTTACGGGTCAAAATTTGGTTGAGGAAAAAAAAGGAATTTTAGTCGGGAAAATGGGTACCTTGGCTTTTGCTTGCTGTTGTTGTTGATGCAACCGCTGCTGCTATTGCCGTACGGCCGCGCGGTTCTGCCGCTGGCTAGTGAGCACTACGGCAGCGCACAGGTCAGGATGGGTCGCCCAGGTGCTAGGAGGGTGGCGCTGGTTTGCCTAAGATCGGGGTTAGGATTTTTGACCACTTTCATATGTGCGCGTGTGTGTGTGTATATATATATATATACAGGGGAATGAGGAAGGCTCGGGTTCGGCTGGGTTCTATACGTGGGGGGGGGGGAGTTTGCATGGGCTGGGTGGGCTTGGGGTTATTGTTGGGCTTTTTTTATTCTTCTTTTCTTTTTCTTTTATTGCACACATACATATAGACTTAATATACTCCTATATGTGTACACATATGTTTACCTATATACATGCGCATAATTTAGATAAATACAAATAATCAAATACTCTAACATATAATCGTATATTGATCTTCTATTAAAATAATATATATATATATATATATATATATATATATATATATATACAAAAATCTATTGGTGTATATAAATAAAACAATATTGGTATGCTTGGAGTACACAAGTATATATATAGTATAAAATCCTAGCAATCTAGAAATATATCACAAAAAGAATATTTATCCTATTATAAAATAATTAACAATTTAATATCAATAACACCTATTATAAAATAATTAATAATTTAATATCAATAACACCTATTATAAAATAATTAACAATTTAATATCAATAACACCTATTTCATATATGTAACAGATGTATCGTAAATCACTTATTATTCCATTAAGATATAATACAAAACACTAATAATGTACACCTACATGGGCATCTTTGGTCGTACTACCCGACTATATAGGCTTGGGCTCGGTTCGGGTCCAGTCCGGGATAAATTGGTACAACCGGGCATCCTAAATATCATAGTCTGAATAAATAAATAATAAATCGTTTGTAGGGGCCATGTCACAACTTGGCCTGGTTTTCATAGTTAGAACACACTTATGGCTTGGTCTTCCACTTCCATGGTTAAACACTAATCAAAGTACGCCACTGCACTATCCGTGCCATGATTCCTAGCCGTCTTGTACTTCAAAACTCAACCATGGTTAAAGTCATCTACCGTAATAATTAACTAATTAATTATTTATAAAGAAATTCTAAAAATTACCATTTAATTCAAATAAATAAAAAATATATAATCGAAATTCTGGGAAGAGGAGTTACTGCATTGATCGCCCGGCGCAGATTTATCTTGATGAGATAGTATGGTTGCACGGAGTTCCAGTATCCAGCGTCTCTGGTCGGAATTCACATTTATGTCGCGATTCTGGAGTAGCCTTCAGTCGGCTCTGGGTACCAAGTTGTAGTTCAGCTCAGCTTACAATCCTCAGACCGACGACCAAACGGAGTGCGTCAATCAAATTCTCGAAGACATGCTACGACTCTGCGCAATTGACTTCAAATCAAGCTGGGATGTTTATCTACCTCTGGCTGAATTTGCATACAAAAATAGCTATCAATCCAGCATTCAAATGGTGCCATATGAAGCCTTATACGGACGAAAGTGCCGATCACCCATTGCTGGAACAAAGTCGATGAGCGGCAGATTCTCGGCCCGGAACTGGTAGAGCAGACTGTGCAAAAAGTTTGGCTCAATCGGGAAAGATTAAGACCGCACAGAGTCGTCAGAAAAGCTATGCAGACATTCGTCGTCGACCCCTCGAGTTTCAAGAAGTTGATCACGTATTTCTTAAAGTGTCGCCCATGCGAGAAGTTACTCGGTTCGGCGCGAACGAAAGTTGAGTCCGAGATTCGTTGGGTCATTCGAAATACTCGAGCGGGTCGCCCCAGTGGCCCATAAAATTGCCCTACCGCCGGCGCTAGAAGGTATACACAATGTCTTCCACGTCTCTAAGTTGTCGAAGTACGTGCACAATCCTAGCCACATGGTAGATTTTGGCCACCTGGAGCTAAAGTCCGACTTATCCTATGTTGAAGAGCCAGTTCAAATCTTAGAACGCAAGGATAAGCTGCTACGAAATCGAGCGATCCTTCTCGTCTGCATCCTCGGGAGAAAACATTCGGTTGAATAGTCGATGTGGGAGCTTGAATCAAAAATAAAGGAGAAATTTTCTTCATTGTTCTCATAGAGGTAGGTTCTATCCTTAAGTTTCTAGGACAAAATTTTTTATTAGTTGGTTATGGTGTAGTGCCCTGTCCATACATCGTAGCCCGTATTCGTCCACAGGGTGCGCAAGAAAGGAACACTGTCGCTATTGATTCGGTCGGGATCGATAGGTTAGAATCGGCCGAGTCTATCGAACGGGAACGGTTGAATTAAGATCCATTCCACGTTATGGAATGGTTTCTTCGGAACCAAGTCCCATATTCAGCGGGTTGCACCTCGAGGATTGGCTCTGCGGCTGAGTCGAAAGAGAGCTCCCGTTGCTCTGATTTTCACGTCGTACTTGATTTGGCTTTGGCTTTGGTTTTCGTGAATACATTTTTCGTGAATGTTTCCGATGGGTTTTCGTGACTTACGTTTTCGATCTTCGCATTCATATCAAAATTCTTTGAATTACACAGTTTTTAATCAGTTGCTTATGCGATTGCAGGTGATCACGTAGGCGACGTCAGTACAGCCAACCGGTCGCTCGCTTGAAGCAAGTCTAAGGCGAGTGGCTGACCTCCTTCGCCTCGTCCTTCTACTTCAAAATCCATATGTAAAGTAAATGAATGCTTGTCATAATAATGTAAAATCAAAGAAAATCGTGGTATGATTCTTCACGAAACACTTGCTATCAAACTGCCGGCATTGAAAATGGAAAACATGTATCCTTATGCAATTCTACTTAGCCTATGCAAAACAATGAATGAATCGATTAGCGTTTATTGCAACGATATGGTTAAGTGAGTAAATCGACTAAGTTCAAAACAAAGGCTAAGTTTCGCACATAAAAGAGAAATGATAAGGTTCTAGAAAAGAGAGCATATTTCAAGACTCGGCAAAACGGGTCATTGGACAACTTGTCGACAAGGTGTAGTTTCCTCGAACGGGTTGCCTAGGCCAAGGGACCGATTCGGCCCAAGAGGAGCGAGTTATAGCAAGCGCCAGCCTTACATCGGCATGGGTTATGCAGGGAACTTTCGCACAGGGCTCGCTACCCGTCGCGAAAGGGTCACCGTCTAACTCAGTTGTAGTCCGTGATGGCTTGACATTGACAGTAGCCTTCATACCCTTTCACTGCTTAACTAATGCACGTGATACGGGATGAATATGTTAGCTTCTTAATGTTTACAAATTCATATGCTTGCCTCGAAACATGTTGACATACAATTGATCAGGATGGTTAGAAGATCACATAAATAGCTAGCTAACATGGTTATAAAACTGCTTGAATCAAATGCAAAGCTTGGATTTTAATTAGCCATTCGCCAGTACATGTGATCGTACTGATCCTCTCTCTTTGCAGGTCCTGCGAATCAGGAAGAACGCGCCAACTAGCTGACGACGTTCGTGATTTTGAAGCTTTGGCCGCGCGTCGAAGACTTGTCCCCGCAACTCCACTTTTGAAG
>JANAVB010034944.1:0-2500 GCA_029216955.1 Iris pallida | reverse complement strand
GTTGGAAGCGGAAAGCGAGGCTGAAATGAGACATTAAGGGAGACAAAAATTTAGGCTATTTCCATGCATGTGTCAACGGTCGCAAGAAGAAGCTGACACTCTACCAGATCAAAAATGACTCGGGTAACATCATCAGTAACCAGCGGGATATCCAAGTAGCTGCTGCTGATTTCTACTCCCAGCTTTTCACCAAACAAAGGGTCCACAAAGACAACAACCTTCTGGCTGAGATTCCTCTCCTCATCGATGACAACGACAATACATAGCTGGAACTCCCTCGACGGAGATAGAGGTCAAAGACGCGGTTTGGGCGCTAGACGTCCACAGCGCGCCTGGACCCGACGGCTTCTCCAGGACATTCTTTTATCAATGATGGGACATCATCAAGAAGGACATCCATGAAGCGGTCATCGCCTTCTTTCAGGGAGCGACCTATCCTAGAGCCATATCCGCCGCCAATCTGATCCTCATCCCCAAAAAAGATAACCCGGAAACCTTTCGAGACTTTCGTCCCATCAGCTTGTGTAACTTCACTAATAAGATCATCTCCAAGATCATCGCTTCCCGTATGTCCGATTTACTCCCCAAGATCATCTCTGAGGAGCAAAGTGGCTTCGTCCGAGGCAGAAATATCCAAGACAACATTATGCTAGCCCAGGAGCTTATCACCTGCATGAAACTACCTGCTAGAGGGGACAACATAGCGATCAAACTGGACATGAAAAAAGCTTATGACAGGCTTGACTGGAAATTCATGATTCGGGTTTTCAGGGCCTTTGGCTTCTCGAAGACTTGGACTAATATGGTGTGGAGATCGATCAACAACTCGTGGTCCTCTACAGTCATCAACGGCCAAGTCGACGGCTTCTTCAAATTCAGCCGAGGCGTCACATAAGGAGACCCATTATCTTCCACCATCTTCATCATCACGGCGGACGCTCTGAGCAAAAATCTGAACAAGATGGTTAGAACCCCGAACTTCCAACACTTCTATACCGCCAGTGGATGCCCGATCATTACCCACCTAGCTTATGCTGACGACATCCTCATCTTCTCATCCGGAGATGTCGGGTCGGTTGAGGTGGTCCACAACACTCTCCAGAGATATGCTGCCAGCTCCGGGCAGAAGGTCAACTCAGACAAGAGTGTTATCTATACGCATCACAACACTGAGAGAGCCGACGCAGCTAATATCTCTAATATCACATCTTTCTCCATTGAACACCCTCCATTTCTTTACCTTGGATGTCCTCTGGTATACGGTAGAACTAATGCAGGCATCTTTGACGGGCTGATTAACAAAATTAGGAGAAAGCTGGAGGGATGGCACAACGCCACTCTATCCTCGGGTAGGAAGATGATCCTCATCAACCACGTGCTCACATCCATTCCTATATATACCCTAGCCGCCTGCGCCTCCATCCCCCAAGAAGGTGATCCGCTTGATTGAAAGCATCATGTGCGACTTCTTTTGGGGCATAGTGACGGGAACAATAAATATCACTGGGCGAGTTGGGACACCATGGCCAGGCCTACCGAGGATGGAGGCATAGGATTTGCCAGAATCTCTCATATTGTTGACGCCTTCTCTATGAAACTGTGGTGGAAGCTGCGATCGAGTCAGAATTTATGGGCCAGATTCATGAAGGCCAGATACTTCGATCATATCCACCCATCTCAGGCCTTCTCTAACAGTAGGTCATCTGCAGCCTGGCGGCGCATCCTAATCGGACGTACTATGGTCGAACCGGTGATTCGACTTCATTTGGGGAAAGGCGAATCGTCATTCTTCCTTGAACGTTGGATTGGGGACACCTTGCTCCCTAACCGTACGGAGGTTCGCGAGACCATCACGATCAGGGACTTATGGGATCCAGATGGGAACGACTGGGATTGGGGCAGGATCTGCGATTGGGCCGGTGATGAGGCTGAAGATTGTATCCGTCAACGCGGCCTAAAGATTGGTAATGAGGCGGACGAGCTCCGCTGGTCGGCCGATCCATCGAAAGAATTCTCGGTGAACTCGGCCAGGCAAATTGTCCGCGGTCGCGGAGCACCATCTCAGACCCACGCTACTTTCTGACAGACATGCATTCCAAAGAAGTGGTCTATCCTAATTTGGAGAGCAAGTTGGAAGAGGCACCCTACCGACGATAATCTACACACCATTGGATTCAGCTTGGCAACTGCGTGCGACTGCTGCTCAGAGCGTCAGACAGAAACTGCAGACCATATCTTTTATCAAGGGAAATTACCTGCCAGAGTCTGGAGAATGCTATTTCAAAGGTGTAGAAGGATGCAGGGAGTTGGGTGTTGACACAAAGTCACAGTCAACCAAAATGATAACATTGACTAAATAATATTTGTAATAATTCAATACGACACACGACATCTACTTTAAGCTCAAGTCAGACGACAGCTCAGTCTCCGCTTCTCAGTTATTTTGAGTCTGTATTTTATACTTTTGTTGAGTCTAGACTGATGTAAACTGTGTCATGCT